>CAMZMU010000085.1:21386522-21551353 GCA_947311845.1 Poa pratensis
GTTTATTAACTCTGCCTTGTTCTGGGTTTATTAAGTTACTGTGAGTTAATGAGTTGATGAAGATCTATGTATCTAGAACCAAGTGACAAATCAGGTATAAATCATAACTGAAATTTAGTTTCCGGAATAGCATGTTGTTTATGATGAAGAATACACATGATCTGGTTGTTTTGCTTCTTGACTGGCCTAAGAGCATCACCACCGGCGCGCCCAACTCCGCTCCCAATAGACGTTTTGGGCACGCCGACACGAAAAAACCCTCCACCGGCACGCCCAATACCAAAAAAGTTGCCGGCACGTCCCAATAGAACGTCCGGCAACCCCGCTTCGCGCCCAGCTTCTAGGGACGCAACCGGGCGCGCCGGCAACCGCGGCAATGCGCGCCTCGTCCAAACCTGACGGACGGGCCCGGCGCGTCAGCGACGCAATGGTCGACGGTTGATTTATTGCGGCGTCTTAATAACGCAGCGGTTCTCCTGACGGGCGCAGACGACGCGACGCTTCGAGCGCAGAAGGTCAGGCGGTGGCGTATCGCCTCCCCTGATGCGCGTCGCCGGGTCGGAACCGTCGCCGGCGTTAATGGCACTTCCCGCGTCTTCCCGCCACGTTCGCGCGCTTTCCCGCGCCGCTTCCCCTGTCTATCGCCGCTCACCTCCACCGCCGCACTCTAGCGCCGCACTCCTCGTCTTCTCCTCTCCCCGTCTTCTCCTCTACCCAGCGACCATGGCGAACAAAGGCAGGCGTCGGGAAGCAGCGGGGTGAAGACCTGCCTCCGCAAGGAGGAGGCAGCGTTCTTCGCCCACCACCGCAGCCCCGTGCCGCCGGGGATGCGCCTGCCCAGCGGCAGCGGCTGGAACGTGAGCTCGCTGGGCTACGCCGTGCCCCCGCTGCCGACGGGGGAGCGGTTCACTGACCTTGTCCGCCACTGCCGCCGCCAGATGACGCCGGAGCAGCGGGCGGATCCTGATTTCGCCCTCAACAATCCAAATTCGCGCCCACTGCTGGAGGCGGAGCGCGCCGGGGCCGTCGACGACCACGAGGGGACGGAGGCTCCCCGACAGAACAACGCGGCGTGGAGGCGGCGCTGGTGGGAGGGCCGCGACTTCTACGCGACAATGCGGTAGTACGGATGGACCGGCCCATCCAGCGGCAGCAGTGGCCGCTGGCAGATGCCCTCCAGCTCGTCGTCGTCCTCCAGCGCGTGGTCCACGACGTCCACGACCCTGCGCTTCGTCAAGATCGAGTCGCCGCCGCCGATCAACAACAGCGGCCGCAGGATCAAGATCAAGCAGGAGCACAGATGGTCGACGCCGCATGCCAGGAACAGCGGCGTCACCATCCATGACTTCGGGCCGCTGCCGCCGCCTGCTCCCCGCGTCAAGCTGGAGCCGGGGGTGTCCTCATCCCGCGGCCAGCCCCGCGCCACGGTGAAGCTCGAGCCGGGGGCGTCCTCCTCCCGCGGCAAGAAGCGCGCTTCGACACCACCCCCGACGCAGATGACGGAGGAGGAGGTCGAGGCCCGGTACCAGCGCGAAATGGAGATCGCGCTGAAACTGTCTTACAACACGGTCCAGCTGGCGCCGCTGGTGTACGCCGAGCACTGGTCGTGCCTCGACAACAACATCATCGACCTCGAGTCGGATGATGTTGTTCCCGCCGCGCCACTGAAGGAGGAGGTGGGAGGAGCCGGACAACGCCGACGACGCAGTGGCCCTGGACGAGTTCTACGGCTACTTCACCGGCCATTAGACTAGGTTTAGTTTAAATTTCGTCGTATTTTGTAAAAAGTTTGAATTTGAATGAAATGCGTTAAGTTTGAATGAAATGCGTCTCAATTTTTTTTTCTACAAAACCTATTGGGAGCGACCGGTGGGGCGCGCCGCTCCCAATAGGCGGCAACCGATGCCGGCGCGCCAAAAGCGCCTGTCCGGCAACTTTGCCGGACGTTCTATTGGGCGCGCCGGTGGAGATGCTCTAAGAGGGTGACATATATTGCAAGTTGTTTGCCTGACTTATAGAATAGTAGTTCACGGAGGCACTAGGTGAAAATAGAAGCATTGTGGTCTGTCCCACGAGACTAAACAAGGCAAAAAAATATAATCCAACCAACACCAATATATTCTTGCAACCGTCCACAACCGTTTTACCCAAAATTGCCTCGAATAGAGATACCTATGCTGATTTTTTCAGGCACTTGCCTACTAACGATTATGCAGGAGCTGTCCGGCAAAATGCCGCGCCTAACAAATGCAGGATATTCAGCTGGTTGGTCCACCTACGCCGGGTTTCCACAAACAAAAGACGCTTCCACCACTCCCTCACCGACTCCCCTACATGACCCTCATGTGACCAAGATGAGGACATCAACCACCTGCTTCTTGGATGTCACCATGCAAGAGAAGTTTGGAACCTCCCCCCCCCCCCCCCCCCCCTGTGCTCCTACGCCGCTGCCAACTTCCATTGAAATGGTCTGGGACTCTCAGATGCCCGACAAAGGCAGGCTCACCATCATCTCCGCTGTCATCTGGAATATTTGGAAACGGCGAAACTCCATCATCTTCAAGCTTGTTGATGAGCCCCCGGAGATCACTGCTAGAAACTGTGTCCAGGATATAATGCTTTGGACACACCGATGCCGAGACCCCCGTTTGAAAGACTTCCTCTTATATTGGTGTAATTTATTTGATCCCCCTTGAACACTGCTCAGTGCATTCGCCTCTCTTTCTTCTCAACCCCCTCTCCCTATGTAACCTAGCATGTAACTTTTCGGCTGGTGATTAATAATATGTTCAGGCTGGCCCCGGCCCGCCGTAGTTTCAGTCGAAAAAATATATTCTTGCAAAAAATAATAAGCCTCTTCTCCTTGTCTTTTTAGTCCTTAAAAAGTTTTCTTATATCTAGTAGTACAATGTTTTACAATCATGAGCCATCACATATATATATCTTAACAAGGTAACCGTAAATCTCCAAAGATTTTATTATGCATGTTTGCAATTCTTCATCTATGATAACATCAACTAATTATTTCTCTGATAAAAAAATCCTGTACAGTTACACATAGGGAAATATTGGAGATGACAAATAATAAAAACTCCATTCCAGTAAATTTTCGGCCAACCAAGGATGATTACATGGAAGAAGGGCATATGCTAGCCATAGTTAAGTGCTTGCTTGATCTTTTGTATATACGGCAGGCGGCGGCTTAAAGCAGTCAAGCGCCTCCTCCATGGTGATGTCGCCGAACGGGTCAATACGGGTCTCCTCTTCCCTCCTCTCCCAGTTGCCCGATGTGATGCTCGTAGCTGCCGGCGCTGCCAGCGATACCAGCAGCAGGCCACCACCAGCAGCAACACTTCCGCCGCCATGATCCTTGTCACGACGAGAAGTTAGCTGGATCTCTCGTCGCTCGCGGTGCTCGGTCGAAAGACGTAAGTTAAGTAGCCGGCCCTCAAATCGATCGATCAATCTAAGTTTGGATTGTCTAGCTATGCGATCGGTGGCGTTTATTTAAAGGCTGGGACCTTGGTTGGAGACTGACGTTCAAGACACCAAGACGGACACGGTTTTCATGCAGATCGAGTGCAAACCACGGTTGTTCAGGTAGTCTAGCTCAGTTCGAATCGATCGGCGTCCTGTGTGTTTTGAACCCAATACAGCTGCTGCTGAACCAAACCGACTTGGATTTCAGCGATGAGGATGAGGCCGCAAGGGAATCGCCGGCATCCCGTGGCTCCGTGTCGCTCAGGTACCTATGTGGTGCACCGACAGAATAGCAGGCCGGATGCTGCGCCAATCTTCGCCAACGCCATTAAGTTCTCCTCATTAAATACCCAAGTCCAGGCGACAACGGAGGAGGAGGCCACGGCGCCGCCGTCGTCCGGCGCCGCAGCCCTCGTGCTCATATGCTTCCCTAGCAAACCGTCGTGTGAGAGTGGGACGCCGCTGGTGGTCGCTTGTCGCTGGTGAAGTGCCTGAAAGCTTCAAAAAGAAACTTGGAGAGCCCCATCCCCCTTTTTTTTTTTTGACATTGAGAGCCCCATCCCCTGCCTCTGAAGATATGCTCGTTCATTCAGTTTGCAGTAGAACAGCTGTCCATATATCCCTCGCGGAAATTTATTAACCTGTACATGCATCGACGGAAGAGAGCCCGAGCTCGTTTGGTCCTGCGAATTGCACTACACCAACCACTCAGCTCATTGATTGATCTACGTACTAGAACGTGTAGTAGTATGTGTTTTGTGGAAGGATTGTATGAATTAAGGGGAAACTCAAATTTGCAACCACCTTATATTGGAACCGGTGAAAATATGTTTGATCGTGTGAACATTTTCTGAATCGCTTGAAAGTATTTGTTTCAAACCTATATATATTCTAGAACCCTCAATGTTTTTCCTATCACCTAGAATATTTTAGAAACCCTCATGATTTTCTTCTAAGCATGTGAACACAATTTAAATCCCGCACAATTATTTTTGTGGACCATGAACAAATATTTTAGAAACCATGAATATTTTCTCAAATCCCACAAATATTTATTTAGCTGTTTAAGTGAACATTTTATTGGAACCATTAAAATATTTTCTAACCGTGAATATTTTTTAATCCTCTAGAAGTATTGTTTTACACAGTGAGTGCTCCTTTACCACGATAAGTTAATAAAATCATGAAAATATTCCGAACAATAGAGAATACTTATTTAATAAACCCATAAATAAATTTAGAACCATGTGAGGTATTTTTTTTTAGAACGGTGAATAATCTATAAGCGATGATTTTTTTGAACAAATGAATATTCTAAAGGTGAATATTTTATTCGAACCTGTGAAAATATTTTAAAAGAGTGAACATTTATTGAATTATGTGAAAATATTTATTGCAAACCCACAAATGTTTTTGAACCCATAATTTTTTGGGACGCCCTACAATATCTTAGAAACCTCATGATTTCATTTTTAACATCTGAACATTTTCTTAAACCCCATGCAAATATTTTTTTAACCATGAACAAATATTTTTAAAACCATGAACATTTTCTTCGAACCCCACAAATATTTACTTAAACCCTAAACATGTTTTGGAACCACGTGAACATTTTATTGGAACCGTGAAAATATCTACTGACACGTGAATATTTTTGGAATCTCTTGGAAGTATTTTTGAACCGCACATGTATGCTTTTTGGACCTTGAACTTGTTATGAAAACCATGAATAATTTTAGGAATCCCACTCTTAATATGCAAGCTATCAACACTGCATTTATCACTCTAATCCCCAAATGCAATGATCCTAAAACAATGAACGACTTCAGACCCATCTCTTTGGTTAGCTAACCACTGAAATTCTTGACCAAGCTTATGGCAAACGGGTTGCAGAAAGAAATCATCCCAATACTCCATCAGAACCAATATGGCTTCATCAAGGGAAAAACCATTCAAGATTGTTTGGGATGGACTTTTGATTACCTGAATATATGTCACCAGTCTAAGAAGCCCATTATCATCGTGAAGATCGACGACTTTGAAAAAGCTTTCGATGAGATTGAATATAATGCAGTCATTGCTATGCTAAAAGCAAAAGTTTTTGTACCAAAACGGATCTCATTAGTGGAATAAATTCTGAACACCGCCTCCACTGATGTACTTTTAAATGGAGTTCGAGGAAAAAAATGTTGTAAAAGAGGAGTTCGCCAAGGCGACCCTCTCTCGCCACTGTTATTTGTGAACGCCGATCTTCTCCAATCAGTGGTAAATGAGGCATGGAGTAGAGGAGACCTAAGACTACCAGTTGATAATGATTTCGGGCAGAAATATCCAATTGTTCAATGTGCCGACGACACTCTACTTATTATGCCTGCTGATCCTGTTCAATTAGTAACACTAAAATTTTATTGACGGAGCTCAGTAACTGTACTGGTTTGAGAGTCAATTACAATTAAGACAACACTAGTGCCAATTAACTTCGATACAGATTATGCCCAGCAATTGGCTGCTGATTTTGGATGCAGGAATGAGGGACTACCTTTCACATATCTTGGGCTCCCATTAGGAACTACAAGAGACCTTATGTCGATGACCTTATGCCTGTTGTCACTAGACTGGATAAAAAGTTAACTGGGATCGTCACTCTTAACATATACTAAAAAAAGGCATGCATGAGAGGTAAAAAACCTCGATTTTTTATTTTTTGAGATTTTTTGAACTTTTGAATCTCCATTTGAAACTTTAGAAGTTTTTTAAACTTTGAAATTTAAAAACGCACATATATAACACATTACACGCATATACACATAAAAGGATTAAGAGGTTCATATGATACATATATCAAGAAGAACTTGAGTAGCATAAGGGTAGCTGGACTAAATAGAACTGAGAAGTTAAGCATGCTTGGATTGGAGCAATTTGAGGATGGGTGACCTAGTGTGAAGACATCATTTGAGAAAGGATAAAATATTAACAAAAATAAATAAATTCAAATATATAGGTTTTCCACAAAAAATTGTTTTCCCTGATTTTTTTATAATTTTAAACTTTTTGAAATTTTCCATTTTTTGAATTCTGTGGCGCACCCACCATGCGCCACAGAAAGCTAAAATGGTGCGCCACAGAAGACCTTTTTCCTACTAGTGTCACGACTTGCTCTATTGGCAGTGGGCAATCTATCTCATTATGGACTTATTTCTGGCAGGTTGAAACCATGGAACACAAATACCCACACCTTCATTCTTTTGCCCGCAATGAAAATATATCCGTGAAATATGCTATTCCCGCAAACAATTCAGATATCTTTGAGATGTTTCACCTCCCATTATCCCTTGTTGCACATGAAGAGTTACACTCGCTGCGTAATGATATCAATGATATTGAACATGACGATGAGCATGAAAGTTGGACTCTCGACAGTGGGCCAGTTTTTACTGCTAAGAAGATCTACCGACGTTAGTGGGCATTCATCTGACGCATAAGACGATACTAGACATTTGGAAAACATGCAACATACCAAGACAAAAATTCTTCATTTGGCTATTGCTAACACCAAGGATTTAATGGCACATAAACACTTCTATGTAGAATACAAAGACGGCATCCTATGCGATACTTGTCCAGTAGAAACATTGCTACACATGTTCTTCGAGTGCAGTTTCACTCAAAGATTCTGGTGGGCACTTGCACTAGTAGAAAACAGGGCAACGGTGCGCCCCCTTTTGTACCGGTTGGACACGAACCGGTACTAAAGGGGGCATTAGTACCGGTTCTAGATGTGAGGCGGCAGGGGCCCCACGGCGAGAACCTTTAGTACCAGTTTGTATTACCAAGCGGTACTAAATATGAGCCTTTAGTACCGGTTGGTAATACAAACCGGTACTAAAGGTTGGCACATGCGGCCGCAATTGGTGGCCCCACGGCGAGACCTTTAGTACCGGTTTGTCTTACAAACCGGTACTAAAGGCTCATCTTTAGTACCGGTTGGTAAGACAAACCGTACTAAAGGTTTCCCTGCTATATACCTTCTTCCACCCCGAGCCACTCCATTTTCAGCTCGAACACAACTCCATTTTTTCTCTCTCTTTGCTCTCCCAAGCTCTTGATCATCCCATTTTTCTCCAACATTTGTCAAGATTGGTGGCACCCTATACGAGGGTTAGCAACTTCTTCATCTTCTCTTCCGGCATTTCAAGTTTAGCTCATTTTCTTGCAAGGTTAGCTAGTTTGATTATTGTAGTGCTTGCAAGGTGTTTGATGAAATGCCTAAGTTAGGGATTTCATTTGTTTTATATGCATTTTGAGCTCAAATTAAAGTATAATTTGTGGTTTCATATAGTGTCGTCCCGTCCCCTTCCTCACCGCCATCGATCGCCCGCACCGCTCCGTCACCGACACCACCTCGGTGAACCTCTTTTTTTATATATGTTATTTAAAAATGGTAGTTATATGATTTAGATGCATAATTATTACTTGTATAATTTTCTTATTTGTATAATTGTTTCTTATATATAGTGTCATGGTTTTGACATCTGTCCACACCGGCTCTCGTCCGCTCTATTACTCGGATGTGGTACGATTGTTTGTTATAACTATATATTTGTTTAATTTCGTGTTTATAACAATTATGCCGACCAACTTGACGTGCATATAATTTTATCTAGGAGGTAGTTGAACCGGAAGAACGCGGTGTATGGAAAGATAAGCTGGAGTTCAAGGCTAACAAAGTAAGTACTACTACGTAACTAGGTCTGTGTATCTTTCTAATACCATTATCATTCTCTTGATTATTATTTTATTAAATTATATTCTTGTATAGTGGTGTCTGCTACAACGACAGGGGACGGAATTATGTGGATACTACGTTTGCGAGTACATTCACATGAAGGTCAATGAGAGAACCAATAGTGTAAGAAATCGAGAGGTACGTAAACATCATTCACAACTTTTATTTTGCTACCATCAATTGTGTTTAGTTTCGATCATAACTGATTTGATCTCCTTCTTTTAAAGATGTCAAGGAAGCGGAGCCAGCTCCTACCACAAAACCGCGTAAAAGCAATTCCGGAGGAATTGGCGGGATTTATGCTTACGCAGGTCCTAGATGAATCCGGTGAATTCCACTTTGTCGAAAAATAGACTCCCTCCATGTACTAGCAGTGATCTCCATTGTAGTTATGAGTACTTTATATGTAACAAGCACTTTATATGTGTAATGAGCACTTTATATGTGTAGTGAGTACTTTATACGTGATCTCCTCCGAAACCCTGAAAAATGAGCGAAAAGGAAAAAACAGAAACCCTAAACCCCGAAAAATAAGCGAAAAGAAAAAAAAACGAAACCCTAAACCCCCTGAAAAAAATAAGCGGTAGGGAAAAAAAAGCAGGAACTACGCGCGCGCAGGTTCGCCCACGTGGAGGGCCTTTAACACCGGTTTGAATTGCAACCGGTACTAAAGGGGTACCCCTTTAATCCCGCTTTATTAGTACCGGTTGCACAACTAGTACTAAAGGCCATCTACAACCGGTATAGTTGCCCTGTTTTCTACTAGTGTTGGAATTGAATGGAATGGAGACCTCGAGCTCAAGGACATGATACAAGAGGCCAGACAAAGATATTCACTCCCTTTCTTCATGGAAATATTCATTACAGGGTGCTGTAGCATCTGGGATCACAGAAATGGATTTATACTCAGAAATCAAATGCCTGATGTACAACTTTGTATTCGTTTCTTTAGAAATATTGTTATACTTCTAATTTGCATAGGGCGAGGCCTAGTTTGAGGGTATGCAAACTTGGCTAGATAATTTATGAACCCCTCATAACAATGGCCTCATATGATGTAATTATGTCCCTATCCTTTTATAAAAGTTTTTGACGCAATAGGGGTTTCCATTAGTGTTAACGAGTCAAAAGAAATATCGTGTGAAATTTTTCTAAATCATGTTTGCAAATATCTTTGTGAACAATGAACTTTTTTAACCATCATGAACATATTTTTCAAACACCATAATTAACTATTTAAAATGGTAGTATATATTAAACCCCGTGAATAATTTTTTGAACACGTTAATATGTTATATACTAGATTTCTCAAAAGGAAACCATGATACATTTTGTAACCATGATTTTTTTTTAATAAAAAGCAAACAAAAAAGAAAATTAAATGAACTGATTAAATATGAAATGAACGAAAAATAAAAAGAGCAGAAAAAGAAAAAATAGGAAAAAGGAAAGAAAATGACGCACGAGGAATCACATGTACGTGTTGTCCCATCCAGTTATCCCGCGAATTATAAAATCTAAAAAGGAATGAGGAAGTTCAAAGTGCACGCACCTGCACCACCCTACAGCTAGTGAAGCTCATTTACATGATTTACTGCAACCATTGTGTGCACCACCCTACTATACAAATACATGAATCCCCTACCGCAGCCTGTACTAGACTAGTACGGTGCTACTTGGATGCATCGTTACCTAATTTTAGCATACAGTTGGCATGAACTAACTACACTCTAACAACAAAATCGCTTCCTGGATTTATAAGCAGCTAGCCTACTAATTCGGCGACACACAACTCAAGCAATCAATCAACAATGTCGTCTCTTCCAAAGCTTTCGACAATGGGGGTGGTGCTCCTAGTGGCCAACCTCTCGACGGTCGTGCTCTGTAGCAGGGATCCTGCTCTCAGTCCGGACGAGTAAGCGTCCATCTTTTCGTATTAATTAAACACAGTAAATTACTGCTCGATTAATTCTTTTCGTCACCGTTTTCGATTGATCTCACTGGCTATCTCTTACAACATTCTTTCGTCTTGGTCGCTAGCGTTGCCGAGGTACCCTACGACGCGGTCAATAACCTATTGTACTCGCACATCCTCCTCCCCGAAGAAACCAACGATGGTCCGCCGCGACGCTGGATCCAGCACCACCTGCAAGGGCGCGGCTCCGACGAGATCATCCTCGGAGTGCGAGGAGACAACTTGCGCATCCCCCGCTTCGCCAACCAGGACGGAACCTGGCACGCCTGCCGCAGCGACGACCTCCACGGCCTCACCCCCGGGGCGAGGCTGAGCTTCGACGACGACTACACCAGCCTCCTCGGCCGCGGCCACGAGCACCTCAAGGACCTCCGCGTTGGCTACCATACCGTCGTTGATGCTATCGCCGAGCTCGCGCGGTTCAGGGCGACGAACCGGACCTGGGACGACGCCGACGTGGGTGCGAGGCAGGCGCTGGCAACACTCAGAGTCTGCATCAGCGAGTCCCTGCGCTTCAAGTCGATTCGCCAGAGTGTGGGCGCGGCGTGGTTCAACGGTGGGGCGACCCTGGACGACCGCCAGGTGAAGCTCGTCGCCAACTCCAACTGGAGGACCATGTCCTGCGCGCTGCTCATCGCGGCGCAGAACGACGGTGCCTGGTCGAGCGACGAGGCGTCGCACCTGCGGTCCATCGGCATGTTTAGCAAGGAGGACGTCCTGAAAGAGATCGATCAGATCATGTGGCCAAATGACTGCAGTGAACCAATCACTTTGGGTAACGCAAGGACCTTGGACCGAACCTCTCCCGTCTACAGTACCCAGAGAGGGGATTTGTGAGCGAACCTAGGGTTTCCACCTCGCCGGCGCCGGATCGGCGGCTGCCTCGCCCTCCGCCGGCCGCTCCGGCGGCGGGAGGACGAGGGAACCCCGATCCGCGCCGTGTACATAGTGTAGGCGATCTTAGGGCTTCCAGCCAGCGGCGTCACGGCGGTGGAGGCGCGGCTGCTCTGGTTTAGCAGGTGGTGGACTTCCCCGTCGATGGCGGTGCTCCCAGGAGCTCCGGCGTCAGTCTGCTACCCTCATCGAGCTGGCGGTTCTGCGGAGCTGCTGGTCTCGATTTCCCCTGGCCGGAGTCCGTGGCAGGACGGCGGATCTGGCCGCAGTTGATGGTTTCGTGCAAGGAGCTGCTGCGGTTCGGCAGTTCGACGACGATAGCGTTCTCCGGCGTAGGTCCTTCGGGGCCGACGATTGGTAACTTCCCGCTTGCTCGGGGACTACTCTTGTTCCAAGGCGATGAGGAGAGTAGGAGCGGCGGCGCGTCATCGACGGCGCCATGGATGCCGGAGTGGTTGAGTTACAGGAGGGGTTGGACTGTAATTTCTTTTTTCTATGAGGACCTTCCTGTAATTGTGCTGAACTAGTTTTGGCTCCTTGTACTTCGCAAAAAAAAAAAAAAAAAAAACCAATCACTTTGGGTAGTAGGGATTCCACTAGATCAGCATTGCCGCGCCCGTCGATTCGTCTACTTTTCACAAATATGTGTGCGGAGTGATATTGTCTCATGCTTGAACCTACACACTAGTAAGTGGTTGCAAGCATGCAAGTTGATGATGTTGACATAATGACATTCCAGTCCGTATGATAATGATGTTGGCAAATACAGCCCAATCCATCAACGAATCACTAAGCCTCTGGTCCCTCTGTTCAAATAGTTTTCTTATATCTAGTAGTACAATGTTTTTTTACCCCTAAAAAAACTAGTACAATGTTTTACAATCAGCCAGCATACATATACCATAACAAGGTAATTGTAAATCTCCAGCTATGATAACATCAACTAATTCCTTCTCTGATAAAAAAATCCTCTACAGTTACACATAGGGAAATATTGGAGATGACAAATAATAAAAACTCCATTCCAGTAAATTTCGGCGAACCAAGGATGATTACATGGAAGAAGGGCATATGCTAGCCTATCCATAGTTAAGTCCTTGCTTGATCTTCTGTAAATACGGCAGGCGACGGCTTAAAGCAGTCAAGCGCCTCTCCATGGTGATGTGGACGAACGGGTCGATGCGAGTCTCCTCTTCCCTCCTCTCCCAGTTGCGCGATGTGCTGCTCGTAGCTGCCGGCGCTGCCAGCGATACCAGCAGCAGGCCACCACCAGCAGCAGCACTTCCGCCGCCATGATCCTTTCACGACGAGAAGCTAGCTCGATCTCTCGTCGCTCGTGGTGCTCGATCGAAAGATGTAAAGTAGCCGATCCTCGATTCGATCGATCAGTCTCAGTTTGGATTGTCTATGCGATCGGTGGCGTGTATTTAAAAGCTGGGATCTTGGAGTTGGAGACGTACTTACAAGAAACCGAGACGTACACGGTTTTCATGCAGATCGAGTGCAACCACGGTTCAGGTAGTCTAGCTCAGTTCGAATCGATCAGTCGTCCTATGCGTTTGAACCGAATACAGCTGCTGTATCAAACGGACTCGGATTTCAGCGACGAGGATGAGGCGGCCGAAAGGGAATCTCCGGCATCGCGTGGCTCCGTGTCGGTGTCGTGCGCCGATGCAAGAGGATGAGATCGGGAGATGAGATCGGGCAAGCAGAAGAGAGACCACGGCGCCGTCCTATGCAAACCGTCCTGAGAGTGGGACGCCGCAGGTTATCTCTTCTCGCTGGTTAAGTGCCTGAAAGCTTCAGAATGAAACTTGGAGAGCCCCCTCCCCTGCCTCTCAAGATATGCTCGTTCATTCAGTTTTCAGCAGAACAGCGTACGTGTTGCTGTCCATATCCCTGCACGCGGAAATTTATTAACCTGTACATGCATGTCCTAATTGACTTCGACTGGCATATGCTATGTGATTGTCTGCACGAAGAATCTAATCATATTCCTTCTCATAATGGGTGACTACTGGGAGTGTATGAACAAATACATTCTCACTGGCCCACAACGAAAAATACATGCTCACTGATGTTGTTCCTTTGGGGGCTCGGTTCTAAATTATCCCCGTGTAGTACACGCTAATATATCTATAACATCTATAAAGTTGATCCCACTTTTTTGCTTAATGTTTGCGAGCTCTCGATGGAGAGTGTCCACTCATCAACCAGCCCCGTATGCACGCATGATTTTTTTTTTCTTGGCAAAGAGTTGCATGATTTTTTTTTCTTGGCAAAGTGCTTATAATTATAATGGTTACAAACTATCATGTCACCCGTGAAGGACTTCGGTCAGTCACCCATCTTCAAATTGTTTTGGGCCACACACGCTTAACTTTTTAGTTCTTTTCAGATATGCTTTCGGAAAAGAAATTGCAAGATTGGACATGTGACAATGCATAAAGTGTCATGTATTTACTGAGGGAGCATAAAAAATTAAGCTATCCTGATATTTCTTATTAACTACATGAACTGTTTTAGTAAAAACTAGTGTGCTTCTATTCTCATAACGGTTTTCCCTCCCTTGTTTCTACCACCTCCTTTGTATATAATGTTTCCCTACAAAATAGGCCTAGAGTCTAAAATTTATTGCATTGACCAAATGAATATTCACGTTGTTTCATTTAATCATAACCAAATGGATACAGATTTCAGATGTTTATTAAAAGAAAATTGCATGATGTCGACAATTAAGTAACATTGATGAACATTTGCTCATCGATTACAGCGTTAGTGGCAAAACAAATCCAAGTCGCGAATGTAGTTGTTATAGTTATAGCTGCAATAAATTATATGTTGTAATTATGAGGCACATCCTTTGTTCTTTATGCAGTGGATTCATTCCACTGCCACCTTGTCAACATATTCCCAACACTCCCATGCACACCACCATTGCGCAGATGGACAACTTGGGGGTCGCCTTGGTTTTGCTCCAGTTTCCTCCCACTTTGAATCATTATTTTTCTCGGAAAAATATTCACAACGACAGTTCCATATACTCCATAAACTTGACTACTTGATACACATAGAGTTAGCTAGCTAGTCTTTTTTCCTGCAGGTATTATCTTATATTGAACTTAGAATAACTTCCAACCACAACAAAGTTTTCTTTTTGATTTGTATCAGTCCATCAACGTTTTTTAGCTTGCACCGTACCTTGGCTAATTTTTTAATAATACATTTTTTAATTAATTTCGACAAATATTACGCAAATTACAAATTTAAATAAATAATACAGCCTTGCTTCCTCTAAGCCGATAAGAGCCTATCGGCCTGGGCTGGGCCGATTAGACCTTATCGTCCTTGGCTAAGCCGAGCAGGTGGCATGGCCAGACCTGCGGCCGACAACCCTTTCGGGTCACGCATGGACACTAATCGGCCACGCCGAAGCCGACAAGCATATCGGCCTAGCCAAGGCCGATTAGTCGCAGGATAGGGCCACCGACTGGGCTTTCTTCTTCCTCCTCGCCTCTCTCTCTCTCTCTCCGGTCTTCTTCGTTTCGAATTTGGCGGGTGAGAAGAAGGCGGGAAAAAATGGCTGGAACACATTTGGCGGGAATAATTTGGAGGGAACAGGCGGTGTCAGGAGGAAATACAGTGAAAAATATCGAGTTAGCAAAAAACCATGCAGCAGTCGTCCGAGCAACAGCCGACTGGGCCTGGTCGCTGCGCCAGGGACGAGCAGGTCTACCTGGCCTAGCCGGGGCCGACAGGGTGCAGTCAGCTTAGCCGGTGCCGACAGGGTGCTCTGCCAGATGCGGGCATCGGCGGACAGCCTAATCGGCCCAGCCCATGCCGATAGGCCCTTATCGGCTTAGAGGAAGCCGAGGCTTTATTATTTATGCAAACTTGTGGATTTGCGTAATATTTGTCGAAATTAATTTAAAAATGTATTATTAAAAAAATAGCCCATACCTTGTATCATACAGAAGTGATGTCAGATATTTCCTTGTTTAGGCCAGTGTATAACGAGATCAGTTTTTTCCCTCATGCATTCTGCATATATCTGGTCATGTTATGTGGTGTCTTCCCTTTCCTATTGAAACAAGAACTAAAATCAAATAAGTGTGATAAGCTTACCACAAAGTTATAATGACTAATTTATTGGAACAGGTCATATTGGCTTTTACCGACAACAATTTTATGATGTACTCATGCAGTTAAGACTTTATCATGCTCTATGTACCTCAAGTTCTTAAATGCTCAGGGTTATCTCCGTGTATCTCCATTCATTATTTAATAGGAGGAAAGCTTCTATATATATAGACCCGGCTGGTTTCATTTGCAACATGGTTATTTATATACTTGTTATTATTCGGTTATACTAGTATATGTGTAATGTTTAGGTGAGAAATTGGAGTAAACCAACATGCTAGGTGACAGGCTTCTCCCACGTGCTCAGTTTGTACATTGGGCATATTTGCTGTGGCGGCCGTCATAGAAAGTGCCCACTTCATCACCAATAGACAGTTAGTTTCTTTATCCGTTCAACAATTTTTAGATTGTAGCTACGAAGATTCAGGCTATGAAGGCGGAAGTATGCAGAGCATTCCTGTATGCGATCGATATTGGTCTCGTGGCATGGGAGACTATGCCTTTTGTCGGCTGGAACAGGACCTGTATATTGCTGCATGCCTCTATCTTCAGTTATTTTAATTCAGCCGAGAAGATAATTTGTAGTTGCATTTATAATGGTGCTCGGTAGCCACCTTGTAGCTGTATGTTGTGTAATTAATGATATTTCTAGTTGCTACATTCCTTCGTCGATATCTCATGTTTAAAGGAAGACGATCCATAACACGAGCTCGCTCACCTTCCAGGTCGTGTATCTGCTTATTAACCTTGTCCCCGTGGTCACGCAGGAACCGAAGACCGGTCGGACCTAGAACCGCGTGTGAGGCACATCATACTGAAATCTGTTGATTTCGTGTTATGCGATGTGATGCTTAAGTTTCTTATAAATTTTTACAGTTATGGAGTTGATTTTCTGCGATCGACTCCTAAATTCCTCTATTTAGGAAGGAAGGAAGGATCACATCGATATATTGATTTGGTAGGTACTCTATCTCTCGCGCCCCTGGGGCGCTCGCGCGAGCGGTTCCGAGGGCGATCCAAACTCTCCACAAGAAAACCTAGCCGCCGCAGGCGCCGGCGCTGGCGGTGGTGGCGGCACCCTTGCCGTCAAATCCGCGGTGAGGGCAAGAACAGCCCCCCTCCACTCTTCCTCTTCGCGCGGAGAGGCGGAAACCGGCGGGGAGCATAGGGCTTCGGTGCTGCGTCGATCCGGCGCGGGCGGCGTGGTGTTGCGGTGGTGAAGCGGCGGCTGTCCAGCGATGCTCGACGTGGCCGGATCCTCTTCCTCCCGTGGCACGGCTCGTTCTGCTGCCTAAGGACGTGGCGACCAGGGTCGCACTTGATCTTCCGGTCTCTTCCGGTGGGTCGGGCGGCCGGTGAAGGCTGGATGTGTGGGGGCTACTGGCCTGGCTTTGAATAAAGGTGGCGGTTTTAGATTTCTCCCACGCGAAGACGAAGATCTGCTGGATGAGTGTCCTCGTTGATTTGGCCGGAGTGTGAGTTCCAGAAGGCTCCGCCAGCGAACTCCATTGGGTGTCTCATGCCTGAAGATTGCTGGATCGGATGGGATTCGGTCGGGCGTACCCATGTTTTTTCTGGCCTTTTGGTTTCAGAGGGAGCGCCGCGAAGCTCTAATGTCTGTTACCACCATGTGATATATTTTTATGATCAATGGTGAAGTCGGATGTGGAGAAGGACATGAAAGTCGGGATATGAGGACCAACGATGTGGTTGGATTCTTTATGGCGACGAGAAATTGGCTTGGTGTGCTAATACTCGTAGTAGCGACTGTTCGTGGGGGCGACGTCACAGGAGAAGTTCGTGATCTCACCTTGCAGGGTAAAAACCCAAGGTCTGGCCTTTGTTGGTTGTGCCTGGCAATAGTCTTGTTGAAGACATTGTTTTGCGGGTGAGGATTTTCTCCATGGTGAAAACCTAAGATCTTTGATCAGGCGACGACAGTGCATGTGCACTGTTTTCTTCTTGGAAGCGTCGCTTTTGGAGGGGTTGGACTTCTGGTGTTGTCTTGGTGGTGTTAGCATCGCTGCTACAAGGATTTGTTCGCTATAGCGGGACTTTTATTTTATGTAATTCTTCTTTCTTTTTTCGGCTGTGTGCATCCGTAATGCCATTAGGGCAATGCGTTGCTGCAGAGACTGGGTGTAATTGGTATCTTCGTGATATTAATATATACCCATTATCTAATTTTTTTTAGCTTGGCTCCAATTTCTCAAGATATGTTGTGTTTTCTTTTAGTTCTTTATTACTTTTTTGTCGTTCATCTGATTTTCTCTTAACGAGAGGTTCGAAACAGAACTTTAGTTGGATAAATCCCCGGACCACTTTTATACATTTGTGTGCTAACTTAATAGAGCTGGCATCCATGCGTCGCTTTTATGTTGTTCGATTCAACACGGAAATATGCTTTCCATGTGAGCTTCACCTCCTTCAGCCAATAGAACATAGTACACTGTTGTAATTATTTTCACTGGGGTGTCATTCTATCAGAAGTGTAGAGTTTTTTGTTTTGCCGGAGAGGATATTTCCACCCAGACCTCATTTCTCACATTTTATATCGTTGGAAATTTGTTTCCTGCTAAGCACAAAGTGCAATAACAGATGTCCCTAGCTGGACATTGACCTGCACTTGAATGAACACATCTAGGAAAGCACACTCTGTTTTGGAAGTTTGGGTGCAATTCTAGCTTGATAATAGCTTTGATGTTGATCTTCTTGTATATGTTCCAAATTCTATCTGCCGCGAAGGATTGGCTGGACTGAATTTGGGCGACCTGCGGCCTTATGCTCCAAGGGACCTGTGGATCGAGCATTAGTGACCAGCATCTTGCAGTCCGAGAGGTAGAGTGGCTGATGGATCTGGAGACCTTCGGCGATCCTTGATGGAAACAGAAGATCAAATGCCCCGGCCTGAAGCGCTGAACCAGCAGGCGGGGAGATTTAGAGATGCATGGCTTCTATGATCATTAGGGCTAAAACGCTTGAACCAGCTCCAGCTCCAGCTCGATGGAGTACAGCTGTACAACATAACTAAATTCAACAACCTACAGATTCAGTTCCATTTCTATAACAGGATGTTCTTCGGTTTAAATAATCAAGCAACACATACATGAAGCAATCATCACCATTGTAAATTGTGTAAACTTGGGGCTGCAGATCGCACGCCTCCTCAATCTATTCTCACGTATATATATGTCGAGTACAAGAGTTGCAAACTTGCATCACAAGTTTGGATACACGTGATGGATCCTAACTATACAATTAGGAAATACAAGTTATACTACGATAGGTAACAACACGGTCTGGTGGAACAGCATCACGAGGAGATCTTGCCTGACAGCTTGCGTTCTCCAACACGCCCCCGCAGGCTGAACCGGGAGAAGTAGCGACGTGAAGACTGGACCGAAACTCCTGAAACAAAGCTGTAGGCAGTCCTTTGGTGAAAATATCAGCAAACTGAGATGTCGACGGAACATGGAGAACCCGTACTGCTCCAAGGGCTACCTTCTCTCGGACAAAGTGAATATCGAGCTCAATATGCTTCGTGCGTCGGTGCTGCACAGGGTTAGCTGACAAATATACCGCACTCACATTGTCGCAGTAGACTATAGTAGCACTGTCAATAGGACGATGAAGTTCCTGAAGAAGCTGCCGGACCCAGCACGACTCAGCTACGGCGGAGGCCACTGCTCTGTATTCCGCCTCTGCACTAGAGCGGGAAACCGTCGTCTGGCGACGAGCTGACCAAGAGATCAGATTGTCACCCAAGAACACACAAAACCCTGATGTCGAGCGTCGAGTATCCGGGCATCCGGCCCAATCAGCATCAGAATAGGCAATGAGAGAATGCGATGATGAAGAGTGAATGGAGAGACCGTGAGTAAGTGTGCCCTTGAGATAACGAAGAATGCGTTTGATGAGAAGTAGATGTGGCTCTCGAGGATCATGCATATGGAGGCAAACCTGTTGGACGGCGTAAGCGATGTCAGGGCGGGTTAATGTAGCATATTGAAGGGCTCCGGCCATGCTCCGATAGAAGGAAGGATCAGCTACAGGAGGACCATCAGACGTGGATAGTTTGGGTTTGGTGTCTACTGGAGTTAGAACAGGATGACAATCACGCATACCAGCACGAGATAAAATTTCCAGAATATACTGACGCTGAGATAAATGAAGACCAGTAGTCGTACGTGTGACAGAGATACCAAGAAAATGATGGAGTGGTCCAAGATCCTTCATAGCAAACTCACTACTGAGCATCTGAATAATAGAACGAAGTAAAGAAGTAGTGGATGCCGTGAGAATAATATCATCGACATAAATTAGAAGATAGGCTATGGCGGAATCAGGGAAGCATCAGATTTTGATTCAGTGAAACCTATGGATCGTGCGAAGGAGGCAAAACGATGAAACCATGCACGAGGTGCTTGTTTAAGACCATACAATGACTTGAGGAGGCGACACACATGAGTAGGATGGTTAGGGTCGACGAAACCCGAGGGTTGCTGACTATACACGACCTCATCAAGATGTCCATGAAGAAAGGCATTTTTTACATCTAGTTGGTGAATAGGCCAAGAATTAGAAGTGGCGAGAGAGAGGACAATGCGGATTGTGGCAGGCTTAACCACGGGACTAAAAGTTTCATCAAAGTCTATGCCCGGTTGCTGAGAGAAACCGCGAACAACCCAACGTGCCTTATGACGAGAAAGAGAACCATCGGCGTTGTATTTGTGACGGAATATCCACTTCCCGCTCACGATATTTGCACCGGCAGGGGCAGGAACAAGTGTCCAGGTTTTGTTGAGTGTGAGAGCATCATATTCCTCTTGCATGGCTTGTCGCCAGGAGGGGTCGCGCAAAGCTGTGAGATAGTTGTGAGGAAGAGGGGAAGTGGAAATAGCTGATAAATTTAATCGGTCAATAGGTGGAGGGAGGCGTCCTGTGACTGAACGTGTACGATGTTGAATTGGAGGTGGTGCTGGTGGGTTTGGTAACGAAGCTGGACCAGGAGAAATAGTCGCATCAATGGCTGGCGATGGTGGTTCATGCATGGAGGGACAGGGTGTACGTGGGGAGCCATGGTGGGCTGGCCCAACATGGTGTGGTGCATGCACGTTGGTTCTGGGAGAATCAGGGACATGATCTGGTGTTTGTGATGGCAAGTTGGATGGACGTGGAATGAATATAGGACCTGTTTCTACAGAAGAAGGGTCAGAGGGAGGCGCTGGATTGGTAGAGGTGGCTGAGGTGTAGGGAAATGTCGATTCATCAAAAACGACGTGGCGTGATATGATGATGCGTCGGGTAGTCAGGTCCAAACAGCGATAGCCGCGATGACGCGGTGGATAGCCAAGAAACACGCAGCGGGTAGATCGGGAACTAAGTTTATGTGGAGAGGTGGCGGAGGTATTTGGATAGCACAGGCAACCGAAAACTCGTAAATTGCATAGGAAGGAGATATGCCAAATAAAAGTTGATATGGTGTAGCGAATTGGCGAGCAGCGGTGGGTCGTATGTTGATAAGATAGGTGGCGGTGTAAAGTGCCTCGGCCCATAGAGAAAATGGCATGGAAGATTGGAAAAGTAGGGTACGAACAACGTCATTGGTGGTCCGGATGGCACGTTCGGCGGTGCCGTTTTGCTGGGAGGTATAGGGGCATGAGAAACGGAGCAGCGTCCCATGTTGGGCGCAAAGGGCGTCAAGCTTTTTATTATCAAATTCGCGGCCATTGTCGCATTGGAGAGCTTGAATAGGAAGATGGAATTGAGTGAGGGCATAGGCGTAAAAGGCAGTAAAAGTGGTGTAAGCATCGGACTTCTGTCGAAGGGGAAAGCTCCAAAAATAATGTGTAAAATCATCTACAATAATAAGATAGTAGCGAAAACCAGAAGTGCTAGGTACAGGCGATGTCCAAAGATCACAATGGATTAACTCGAAAGGACGAATAGTATATGTTTGAGAAGAATAAAAGGGTAATCTAACATGTTTGCCTAATTGACATGCATGACAAAGAGATGAAGCTTCTTTATTGTAGGAAATATGCTGAGAGCCTTGCAGACGCGACATGGTGTGGTGGCCGGGATGTCCTAGACGGCGATGCCATAGAGCGGAGGAAGTGGTGGTAACGTGGGCTTCGGCGGATGGAAGAGGGTGCATGGTGTAGAGAGGACCCGGGCTATTGCAGCGAAGGAACACGGTCTTGGTAGGAAGGGCCTTCACAGAGAAACCAAAGGGGTCAAATTCGATGGTGCAACAGTTGTCAGTAGTAAATTGGCGAACAGATATAAGATTTTTGATAATATTTGGTACGACAAGAATATTGTGGAGATAAAGTGGTTTAGAAGAATATGGGATGGCTTGGGAACCGATGTGTGTGACAGGAAGGGAGGCGCCGTTGCCGACGGTGACAGTATGAGAGGAAGAAGGGACAAGAGAGGTGAGATTACCAGGTTCGGATGCCATATGGGACGATGCGCCGGAGTCCATGTACCACTCTTGGTTGCCGGGGAGGTGCATGTTGTTGAGGGCGGCAACAAGTGCGGGTCGAGCTGCTGCTGCTGGTAGCCGTTGTGCTGTGATGTTGGAGGAGCCATCAGGTTGCCCGGTGCAGTTCTTGTGGAGCCGTATGCCGTGTACGCTTGAGGAGATGGTGCACCCGGACGAGCGCCAAGTAGTCCAGGAGAAGGTGCACGCCAAGGCTGGCCAGGTTGCCACGGTACTGCTGATGCTGCTGCGTGTACTGCTGATGCTGCTGCTGGGCACGAGTGGGAAGTCCTGTCCATGGATTAAACATCCAGGGATTGTCGCCGTTGGCACGACCCCGCCCGCGGCCGCCGCCACGACCGCATCTGCGTCCACCGCCGCGGGAGTTGGTGTAGTTGTAGGAGCCGTTGGTGTTGGAGGTGCTGCCGGCGCCGCGTCCACCCCCGGAGGCAGGAGCTCGCTCGCCTCCAGCGTTGGCAAGAACGCTATTGCCGCTAGCCCAGAGAGCGGAGGCAGCCGAGTGCTTTGCGTCTGTCTTCTTTTGAGCTTCCTCAAGGACGAGTGCAGAACGTGTCTGTAGGAAGGAAGGAAACGGCACTTGAAAAGGGAGAAACGAGCGAAGGTGTGCATACTGTTCGCCAAGTCCCCGTAGCAGCGTGAGAACTAGGGTCTCGTCGGAGATGGACTGCCCGACGTCGCCGAGGGCGTCGGCGAGGTTCTTGAGCTTAGCGCAGTACTCGGAGATGGAGAGATCACCCTGCGGGGTGTTGCGGAACTCTGCCTCGAGAGCAATGGCCCTGCTCTTCTTGTTGTCGCGGAAGAGGTTGTCGATGGCGTCCCAAATTTGCTTGGCGGTGGAGCCGGGCGCCATGATGATGCCGAAGAGCTCGAGCGAGATCGAGATCGAGCCGTAAATCCATGATAAGACGGTAAAGTCATCTCGTCCCCACTCGGATGTGGGCGAGGTGTCCGAGGGTGTTGCGCCTTTGTCGCCGAGGACATGAGAGGTGAGACCATAGCGGCCGAGCGCGACGAGAAAAAGTTCACGCCACTTGGCGTAGTTAGAATCCTGGAGGTCCAAGGTGATTGGAACATGGGTTTTAATGGAGGCGACGTAGGAAGCAGAGGTGGTCGAGGAGGGCTCCATTGATGATTTGCCCTTGGCGGCAACTTCGCGGGCGAGCTCGTCTTCACGAGTCTTAATCTCAGCCTCACGAGCTTCAAGTTCTTTCTCACGAGCATTAATCTCGTCGGGAGTCATGGCGGCTGAGGAGGAAGGAGAAGGCTAGGGCTGAGGATTGGTTTAGCAGGAGAGGATCGACCTATCTGATACCATGTAAATTGTGTAAACTTGGGGCTGCAGATCGCACGCCTCCTCAATCTATTCTCACGTATATATATGTCGAGTACAAGAGTTGCAAACTTGCATCACAAGTTTGGATACACGTGATGGATCCTAACTATACAATTAGGAAATACAAGTTATACTACGAATAGGTAACAACACGGTCTGGTGGAACAGCATCACGAGGAGATCTTGCCTGACAGCTTGCGTTCTCCAACAACCATAACTAAATAATTCTATTCCACACCCAACATCGTGTTTCAGTTATGTACATAAGAGGAATGCTAAAACTGTGTTTCCATGTCTACCAAAATTCCTGAAGCTTTTCTCTTGTGGCTTGTTCATCCAGGGCGTGCCTTGAACTTGTACAAAAGCTTGACGATCTCTCCATAATACGGCAGGCGACGGCTTAAAGCAGTCAAGGGCCTCCAACTCTCCCTCCTTGGTCCGCCGAGTCTCCTCTTGGCTCCTCTCCCAGTTGCCCGACGTGTTGCTCGTAGCTGCCGGCGCTGCCAGCGATACCAGCAGCAGGCCACCACCAGCAGCAGCACTTCCGCCGCCATGATTGATCCTTATCACGACGAGAAGCTAGCTCGGTCTCTCGCCTAAAAAAGTGCTCGTAGCCGACCCTCGAATCGATGGATCAATCTAAGTTTGGACTGTCTATGCGATCGGTGGCGTGTATTTAAAGTCTGGGACCTTGGTTGGAGACGTGCGTACAAGGGACCGAGACGTACTCGGTTTTCATGCAGATTGAGTGCAAACCACGGTCCAGGTAGTCTAGCTCAGTTCGAATCGATCAGCTAGCGTCCCATGTGTTTGAACCGAATACAGCTGCTGCTGAACCAAACCGACTCGGATTCCTGGAGCAGAGGAAGCGGCAGCTTCTTGCCGGTGCGGGTATTCAGCAAGAGCGGCATGAAGCATGGGTCAGAAGCATTGGTCCCCGGGTCGTCAATGGCGGTGCGCCCATCCGTGGCAACCCAAGTAGCAATCGACGTCGCCGCCAGTGCCAACCCAAGAAACTAGCGGCGGGCGGGATGAAGACAAGTCACGGATAAGGTAGGGGAGCCGCGGATCGCTGGGCGGGGAGTTTCCGGCTGCCGGCGAACGTGAGGATGAAGGAGACGTGGTCTATACCTTTGCCTCACTTGGGCTTATTAATTGTGCCGTATGAGATGCAGCCCACTTATAGGTCGTAATTCTGAAGCTACGAGTGCTTTTCTCAACCATAAAGCTCTAGATGGTGGACATCTCAATCAGCATTTGTCTGCTAACATATTAACCTTTACACTTAAATACCAAACAAAGGAAAAGAATGCCAAAACTATGTTTCCTAGTCTTGTAAAAAGATTCCCCAAACTTCTCGTGCCTTCCTTTGTGTAGTCCTAATCTCTGGTCGAACACGCTGAAAAGCTTGCCGACCTGCCAGCCAGTTTGGCCACTCACTCACTCGCTCAAAGATGGCACAGGTCCAAAGCCTTTCAGGTCAAACAATACCATATCCGAAGCAACATTCTACGTATTCTCCATTTGCGTTAATCGCACGATTAAACAGCACCATCACCATCTTGGTCACCACTTGACGGTGTAACACGACGCAGTTCATCAAGTACCTCGGTAAAATCATCTGGAGGAGGACACGAAAATTCAAGTTCCTTTCCTGAATGAGGATGCTTGAATCTGAAAAAGAAACAATTACCAAGGTCAAATGCAGGGAAAATATCCTACAAGGAAAATGAGGCGAAAAGAATGTCACTAAGACATATCTTGGATAATACCTACCCAAGCAATGCAGCATGGAGACATGGCCTGTCTATCTTTGATACCAGGTTTGAAAGATCACCGTGATATATTGAAGGAGTTATGGGTCTCAAAAGTGACAGTGCCATGCTTTTGGTACCTCCATACGTTTCATCACCAAGCAGGGGGTTCCCAAGATATTTTGCATGTGCTCTGATCTGAAAACCAACAGGTGCAAGATCATTAAACAAGACAAAATAAGTGATTGTATTTGAGTATTATTTCCTCACATTGAGATGATTTTGTATATAAATCAAAATTCTGACTGCTGGTTAGAAATTAGAATGCCTTTTAAGCCACAACTAATTCAAACAAATATTGTAACTGTGATGCCCCCTTCTTAAAATAAGAGACTATCGCGTAATGCGATCACCTGGTGAGTGCGCCCTGTCTCCAATCTCCACTCTACCAGTGCCGATCCACCACCACATAAGACCTCTCTTACTTTATACCTGTAGAATTTGTTGCATAACAGAGATATAAATTTCTTGTCTTGACAAAGTTTCGAAAGAAAAAAACTGGTCTGAAAAACTACATAAGCAACCAAGCATGTTTTTTTTTATAGTTGCATTAAGAATACAGTATTGTAAAATAAAAATACAGGGACCGTATTTATGGAGATGTTATACTCTTGTGAGTAAGATATGTACAATTACAGGAACCAGAAAGTATCAACTTCTCAACTCTTTGCCAGTAGCTAATGCTATGTGCTCAAGGAGTAAGGATTTAAGTTGATCCTTATTTAGACTAGTTAGCATAATTATCTAAGAAAAGTGAATAATTTGTTCATTGTGAGTGTACCACAATGACACAGGCTGGTTCATCTTGAAGAACTTGGCTTTAGGGACAATAGATCATTTCATCTACAAGAACTTGGAGTTTTATGGAGAAACGTTATTTTAGCATGTATGCTTTACCAAGTAGTTCTATTCAAACCAAACAGCTTTGGAGAAGCAGCATCGTATATGGAACCACAAAAGAAAAGGCACAAGTCAAAAGCATGAATCACCTACTAGCAGCATGCTTTGCATATCTGTGGACTGAACCAGGAGCAGCAACCATACGTATCCGGTTGTTAGGATCACGAGATATAGGAACTTCAATTCTGGCAGAATTTGGACTAGGTACACCACAAGTAAGACTGATGTATACCCTACTTATTGTATGCAGCTTGAATTGCTCTGCCAATTGAGCATGAGAATGCTCATCCTGTCAACAAGGTGATTTGGATGTAAGTCCTTAAACTAATTGAGCATGAGTACAAATAAGAGATATCAAAGCTCATATGGTAAAAACAATAGCAATTTAATTGTTAAGTGCAAGTACGAGAAGATGTTAATGTTTTGTTTGGGGTTAGGACAAATTAGGCAGTACCTTGGCTACAACAAGAAGTCCGCTTGTCCCCTTATCAAGCCTATGCACAATACCAGGGCGCACAATAGCATCACGAACCTCTGAACTTACTTCATCAATATTAAATTGGTCAACATCAAATACATCAATATCATCATCTGAAGATTCAGGGCACTCATCATCAACTGAGTTACGTGCTAAACAGGTAAAAGTTGAAATCTTGCAGTGGTGAAGTATAGCATTGACTAAGGTGCCATTTGCATTCCCTGGTGCTGGGTGAACAACCTAAAATTCCAAAAAACATAGAATGGAAGAATAATTATCCTCCCTAACAGTACAAAACTTGAAGTAAGAGTTTACGAAACTAAACAGAATGGGGTTCAGAAATGTTTGGAAAAAGGCTGCTAATAGGACAATACAATCAATTTCGAAAGAGAATGCTGAGGTAATACCAACAGTGGAAACACGTGAATGGAACAAGCCTCGAAATTTGAAGCAGAACGAGATACCTTTCATCATACACTTATTTTACAGATAGCCTGAGCCTTCTAGCCAACTATGTGTGGTTATCTAGTGGATGTTCTTTTATAATCACTATGTTTCTTGTATAACTAGACAACCTCATTAGGCTCACAAGTCTCATGCTGATGGTCCAGCTATGTAGAAAATAGGCTGCATAAAACATTATGCGAGACATTCCTAAGAACAAGAAAACCAGGTAGCTAAATCTTACTATCTCATATCACTGCAAAAGACGGTGTATACCATGTGAGCCGGTTTGTTCACGACAAGAAGGTGCGCATCCTCGTAAACAATGTCCAGCGGAATCTCCTCAGCCTCTGCCCTCAGCGGTGTCAGCTCCGACACAGTGCAGCTGACCGTGTCCCCTCCCTTGATCGTCTGCGAGACCTACTAAGCAGAGCGCAGAGCAAAGCAGCTTAAGAATAATAGCAAATGAGGAGAGGGCCAACATAAACAAAAACAAACAGCCCTCCTAACCCTAACATTCGGCATTTGCACAAAAATTAGCACTATTTGTGATGCTGTATGTGTATGTTTGAAGAGAGTATATACCATCCAATACTCTCATCAGATGTTCAGCATGAATTAAGTTCACACTTCTTTGGGTCCAGGAGCGCTCTGTTTTAAGCTAGTGTAAAATGTTTGAGAAACTTCCTAATTTGTTACTGCAATGGCAGAAAGATCTAAGCTTGCTACTGTAGGAAGTGGGGGAAGTGGCTGCAAGCACCTTGGAGACGGGGCGGCCATTGACGGCGACGAGGCCGGCGCGGATGCTGGCCTGCACGCGCGCGCGGCTGACGCCGCCGCCGCCCAGCCGCTCGGAGATCCACGCGTCGACCCGCGACCTCCCCTCCCCGGCCGGCACGGCCTCCTCCAGGCGCGTCCCGGCGTGCCCTCCCCGCCTCCGGTTCGGCAGCGGCGCCGGCGCCGGCTCCGCGACCACGTTCGAGTAGATGCATCTCCGACGAGAGGCCTGGAGGAGGTGGCTACGGTTCGTGCCGCGGCGGAGGAGGGCCGAGAGCGCGGCGGTGGCCATCGCCGGCGGCGGCGCCGCCGTCGCTGCGGCTGCTGCCATGCTCGCTTGGGTCCGTGGCGACGACTGAAGTGGATTGTTTTTTGTTTAGAGAATTTACAACTGAAGTGGATAAAGGGATAATGTTTGGGCATTTTGGGCCTATGAATGGACCCCCATTCTTCGTTTGGGCTCGATTTAAGTTTGTTGTTCATTGGGCTTAATTTTGAATTTTTTTCTCCTTTGTGATTTGTCATATTTTCCTCGTCTTATTTATTTCCTTTCTCCACTATAGTGCCCCTCAACTATTAAAACCTCGTGTGCGAATTGTAAATTTAGTGTTCAATTGGTCTATTATTTTTACCTTTCTTGATAATTCTCAACTACATGAAGCGAAAACGGATAAAATTTTCTTCCACGGAAAATGACTCAATCTATCTAGCAAAAATATGATGGCATTCTGAGTTTGTTTCAGGATAAACGTTGTGGCTTGTAAAATCTCTTGCGCATAGTTCTCGAAATTTCAGTTCAGTAATACACGCGCGCATATACACACAAGTCTTGAGAATTCTTGAGTGGTAGTGCTCCCTCGGTTTGTTGGTTTGAGGTAGCTTATCACGTGTACCACACGATAGTGCTCCCTTGGTTTTGGATGATTAAGATGTGTTTTATTTCGTTAAGACATGTCTTTGTCAAAAATCACTTTTTTAATTCAAATTATGTAATACAAATCATTACAATAACAAAGTATTTTTTTAAATGAATCCAATGACATAATCTTATACTAATTGCTATAGAGCAATTGATGAACTAAGAGTTATCTCTTAGGAAGGGCTTATCATGATGAAATGTAAAATACTAAAATAAACCCGACTTTTATGAGCGGAGGGATCATGAGAAGATCAGAAGATGCATAGATATTTTTCATGCATGCCCTCTACCCAAACAAATCAAGTCCGGGGTCCTCACTCGACCAACCAGACGCTACGTGCTTCCTCCCAAATGCACCGAATTAATTAAGTTGACCATGCATATGATCACATAATTGCATGTGAGCGACCTTCCCTTTTTCTTCTTCTTCTTCACCATCGATCTAAAGGGAAGCTCGATGCATGGCATGGCATGGCGCATGTGATCTTCACATAGACGTGTCCAATCCAAAGCACCAATCCTCTTTAATTATTTCATTTCAGGGGGTGGATGGCTGGCCGGCCGGTAAGTCACCAACTCGATCCAGGAAGCATTTATCTATACATCCATATAACACTGTTTTATTTCCTCTGCGAAAATCATACCAGCACAGTGCGCATGATCGGGAGATTAGATGTGGATGTAGATATTTTCAGCTTGGATCGAAGACTATGAGCAGGGGAAAATATCAAGATGTTGATGATGGGCACCCATGCTATGCGATGCAGGCCCTCCTATTAATAACAGATCGGAGATTCAGTCTCGGGAGAAAATAACATGTCGGGAAACATGCTAGAATGCTAGATTATCGGTGAAGGTGATATGATTAAAAGTTAGATCTCATACATGATAGATTGAACACAATATATTACGATGGTGATCTTGTATGGGGTCCATCTATATGTTGCTAGAGCAATAATGCTAGAGTTAAGGCGATCAACGATAGAGAAAACCATCTTCTCTTAATCCTCCATCCTGTCAAGATACGACCGAAAAACATTTAATATATTTTAGTGTCATCTCTAAGGGAAGGTCGACAAATTTATTTTCCACTTCTTACATTTATATATCTTGAGAATGGCATTCCATTCTCTCTTATCGTGTCCCTAGTCTCTTGAAATATTCGCTAGGGGAAACAAACCATTCCCGAGTGCCATGGTTTGCCAAGTGCATTATATCGGGAACTTGGCGATCAACAAATATATGGACAAATGTCCATTCTAATCGCAATTGACGACTAGTGAACGACGACTTTGCGAGGTGTCTTTTTTTTTCTAAGAAACACTCCGCAAAAAAGTCTAATGATTATTAAGCACATATGTATTTGGATTTAAAGAAAAAATTCAAATTCTTAGTTTCTTTCTTCAATGAATCTGGACAATTACAAAACTGACTAGATCTCACCGGCCGCCTGGCTAGTCCACCCCTTAGAGCATCTCTAGCAGAACCCGCAAAAGGGGCAAACCCGCATAATAACCGCCCGATGCGGATTGAAAACCGCAAAAAGGCGGAGAACATAATCCGCAAATTTGCCCAACCCGCAAAAGATTTTGCAGGCCCCCGTGAATCCGCGCCTCCGAACCGAGAAAGCTAGGTTTCCTCCCCCGACCCGCAGTCGGAACCTCATCCTCTAGTGTCGTTGGCGTGAGGGAACCTTCAGCGCGCCCGTCCCCGCCGCCGCTGCAACCTCTTTCTCTTCCCCCACTCCGGCCACCGCGCGCCCTGCCCCGGACCGGCCATGAGCACCGCCGACCCGTCCCTGGTGACCGTCCGCGTCGGGGACGCGCCATCGTCAGATCCAGCGGGCCGCGGAGAGCTCGGAGCCGCCGCCGACACCGCTGCTGCTCCAGTGGCGGCGCCGAAGCGGAGAAGATTGGGCACCGCAGGCGCGGCCCAAGTTCTGCTTGCCGCGGCTGCCGCCGCGGGCACTCCCGCCGCCGCCGCCGCCGCGAAGCCGAAGAGGCTGGCGGGGAGGAAAATCAGGGCCAGCGCCGCCGCCGCTGCTGCTGCATCCACCGCGCCCGTCCCCGGCGCCGGGACCGAAAGGTATGAACTTTCGAACTCAAAATTGAGCTCTGTTCACCTTGCCCGTCCCCGGCGAGCTGAATTCATTCAGCTTGCAGCACGCAAGCGTTCATGGACATGCTTGGGTCGGTAGACATCGACTCGCCTCCGCTCGGCAACTACAGCTACAACGAGTTCGACGGTGGCGTCGATGGTGGCACGGGAGAAGACGACAACGAGGTCGAGGAGGTGGACGGGGCCGGCCTGAGTCGGAGAGGATCGAACTACACCATTTTGGAGGACCAATGCTTGATCCGTGCTTGGGAGAATATCTCTCTCGATGCAACGGCCGGCGTTGATCAAACCAGAGACCGGTATTAGCAAAGGGTGGAGGACAAATTCTTCCAACTCATGCCACGCAATGGCCGAACGGTGCCCCGGACCTATCGATCACTACAAGGCCGTTGGGAAACTATCAAGACTACATGTGGTCGATGGAGTGGATGCTTGCAACAAGTGATCAATGCGCCACCGAGTGGTACCGTGGAGGGTGATTGGGTGAGTTTATTCACCATTGTTCATGTAGTGTTCTCACTACTTGTTCACCATTTGTTCATCATTGTAGGACCGCATTGCGAGAGAAAGGTACTTGGATATGCCCGCATCCAAGAAGAAGCCATTTGTCCTTGATCATTGTTGGAAACTTCTCCAACATAGTGAGAAGTGGAAGTTGAGGGATCAAGAGCCAAAAAAAGGGAGAAATTCATGTTGAGGATGACTCCGATGATGAACAAGGTGGGAGGAACAAGAACAAGCCCGAAGGCAACAAGAAAGCCAAGGAAAGAGTGGCAAAGCAACTTGAGGCAACAAGCTTGAGAGAGAAGCTCGTTGAAATGGTGAAATCTAATGAGACCATGGTGGCCAAGACATTGGAGGCAAAGCACCAATTGGCCGAGAGGAAAGCTCAAGAGAAGAAAGAAAAGTGGGAGGTGCTTCGTGAAGAAGGGAAGCGGAAGATCGAGATTGATGCCAAAAGAGCCTCGGCGGAGGAGAACAAGTCCGTGGCCAAGCTCTTGGCCGAAGAGAACAAGATCATGATGATGAACCGAAGTGACATGGACGAAGTCACCTTGGAGTGGCATGACATCGCAAGGAAGGAGATATTGCATCGAAGGAAACAAGCGATGCTAAAAGCTAGCGGTGGTGGTGGAGGTGTTGGTGGTGGAGCTGCCGGCAATGGTGGAGGTGTTGGTGGTGGAGCTGCCGGCAATGGTGGAGGTGGTGATGCTAGCACGGTGTAGGGCCTTTCGACGATGTGGATGGTGTTTTGGAGGCATTTTTTGGTCACACGGATGAACAACTAGTTAATGGCCGTCTTTAGATTCAAGAAACTACTTAATTTGCTATATTAATGTCGAATTTGTAAGCAATTTGAAATTTTATGATATTCTGCCTATCTTTCTGTTTTGCATATGCAGTTTCAGAACGCCGCGCGGCGGAGCAGAACCCGCAAAGCATTGCGGTTCTGCTTTGCGGGTTCTGCTCCGCCACGCGGCGTTCTGAGCAAAAAACCGCGAGTTGCGCGAACTGCAAAACTGTTTTGCGGGTCGGTGTTTTGCGGGTTGATGCTCTTAGAGCATCTCTAGCAGAACCCGCAAAAGGGGCAAACCCGCATAATAACCGCCCGATGCGGGTTGAAAACCGCAAAAAGGCGGAGAACAGAATCCGCAAATTTGCCCAACCCGCAAAAGATTTTGCAGGCCCCCGAGAATCCGCGCCTCCGAACCGAGAAAGATAGGTTTCCTCCCCCGACCCGCAGCCGGAACCTCATCCTCCAGTGTCGTTGGCGCGAGGGAACTTTCAGCGCGCCCGTCCCCGCCGCCGCTGCAACCTCTTTCTCTTCCCCCACTCCGGCCACCGCGCGCCCTGCCCCGGACCGGCCATGAGCACCGCCGACCCGTCCCTGGTGACCGTCCGCGTCGGGGACGCGCCATCGTCAGATCCAGCGGGCCGCGGAGAGATCGGAGCCGCCGCCGCCGCCGCCGACACCGCTGCTGCTCCAGTGGCGGCGCCGAAGCGAAGAAGATTGGGAACCGCAGGCGCGGCCCAAGTTCTGCTTGCCGCGGCTGCCGCCGCGGGCACTCCCGCCGCCGCGAAGCCACCCACCGCCTCGAGGAAGCCGAAGAAGCTGGCGGGGAGGAAAATCAGGTCCAGCGCCGCCGCCGCCGCTTCCGCTGATGCTGCATCCACCGCGCCCGTCCCGGCGCCGGGACCGAAAGGTATGAATTTTCGAACTCAAAATTGAGCTCTGTTCATCTTGCCCGTCCCCGGCGAGCTGAATTCGTTCAGCTTGCAGCACGCAAGCGTTCATGGACATGATCGGGTCGGTAGAAATCGAGTCGCCTCCGCTCGGCAACTACAGCTACAACGAGTTCGACGGTGGTGTCGATGGTGGCACGGGAGAAGACGACAACGAGGTCGAGGAGGTGGACGGGGCCGGCCTGAGTCGGAGAGGATCGAACTACACCATTTTGGAGGACCAATGCTTGATCCGTGCTTGGGAGAGTATCTCTCTCGATGCAACGGCCGGCGTTGATCAAACCAAAGACCGGTATTGGCAAAGGGTGGAGGACAAATTCTTCCAACTCATGCCACGCAATGGCCGTACGGTGCCCCGGACCTATCGATCACTACAAGGCCGTTGGGAAACTATCAAGACTACATGTGATCGATGGAGTGGATGCTTGCAACAAGTGATCAATGCGCCACCGAGTGGTACCGTGGAGGGTGATTGGGTGAGTTTATTCACCATTGTTCATGTAGTGTTCTCACTACAAGGCCATTGTTCACCATTTGTTCATCATTGTAGGACCGCATTGCGAGAGAAAGGTACTTGGATATGCCCGCATCTAAGAGGAAGCCATTTGTCCTTGATCATTGTTGGAAACTTCTCCAACATAGTGAGAAGTGGAAGTTGAGGGATCAAGAGCCAAAAAAGGGAGAAATTCATGTTGAGGATGACTCCGATGATGAACAAGGTGGGAGGAACAAGAACAAGCCCGAAGGCAACAAGAAAGCCAAGGAAAGAGTGGCAAAGCAACTTGAGGCAACAAGCTTGAGAGAGAAGCTCGATGAAATGGTGAAATCTAATGAGACCATGGTGGCCAAGACATTGGAGGCAAAACACCAATTGGCCGAGAGGAAAGCTCATGAGAAGAAAGAAAAGTGGGAGGTGCTTCGTGAAGAAGGGAAGCGGAAGATCGAGATTGAGGCCAAAAGAGCCTCGGCGGAGGAGAACAAGTCCGTGGCCAAGCTATTGGCCGAAGAGAACAAGATAATGATGATGAACCGAAGTGACATGGACGAAGTCACCTTGGAGTGGCATGACATCGCAAGGAAGGAGATATTGCATCGAAGGAAACAAGCGATGCTAAAAGCTAGCGGTGGTGGAGGTGATGGTGGAGGTGCCGGTGGTGGTGGAGGTGCTACCACGGTGTAGGGTCTTTCGATGATGCCCATTGTGTTTTGGCCGCAATTTTTTGGTCACACGGATGGAAAACTAGTTAATTGCCGTCTTTAGATTCAAGAAACTACTTTAATTTGCTATATTAATGTCGAATTTGTAAGCAATTTGACATTTTATGATATTCTGCCTATCTTGCTGTTTTGCATATGCAGTTTCAGAACGCCGCGCGGCGGAGCAGAACCCGCAAAGCAGAACCGCAAAACAGAATTAATTCTGTTTTGCGGTTCTGCTTTGCGGGTTTTGCTCCGCCGCGCGGCGTTCTGAGCAAAAAACCGCGAGTTGCGCGAACTGCAAATGCGTTTTGCGGGTCGGCGTTTTGCGGGTTCTGCTAGAGATGCTCTTAGAACTTGATGCAAGCTGAGCTTGCCTGATCTGTAATAACTCCTAAGTCCTCGTGTTACTCTGCCGTGGTGGCTTTATTAAATTAAAGTCGGATGCTGTGCCTTCCATCTAAAAAGATCTTTCCAGAACCTACAAACACACGCAGGTATCCTATCTTACATGGCAGGCATGCGCGCCACGTACGTACAGTCTCCCTCTCTGCCACCGGCAAGCTTGTGCGTCGGTCGCGTTAATGTACTCCGCTCAGCTCAGATAAGCTCAGGTTAGCAGCAGTGAGAAGGCCAGGCTGTGTCGACCGTGATTACGTACGGGTCGATCGAGTACGATATCACGATCGGACGCAGCCGTCCCAGCTTCCGTCGACACTCTTCTTTTTTTTTTTGATGTGAGGCTGCGTGATCATACAGAAGAAAGATTACAAAGGCACACACACGCACACGCAAGAAACAACCCTGGAGCTAGCAACCATCAAACTGCTCGTCGCCGTCCAACACCAACAACGCCGGGGCGATCCTGGATCGGAAGAAGACGAAGCCACCACACTCCCAAAGCTGGACGAAGCTCCATAGCAGCAAAGCTGCGTTGAAAACCGCAGTAGCCATCCGGCCCGAAGACCGGAATCTGTCGCCTATGAACGAGCATCAGCGGGGAAATCTCCCCGAGCCAAGGCTAGCTTGTCGCCGTCGCAAGACGAAGACTCCTCCCCACCTCAGTTGCATCGTGAAGATCAACGCACTGTACAGGCAGCAGACGACCACCGGAACGCCGCTGCACCACCCCCAGAAACTCCACGGCAGGGCCAGAGCAATCCGTCGACACTCTTCTTGATGATTAATTAACGTGTCGGCCCTCTTCGTGCTACGGAGTAGATTATTTGATCAATCGGTTGGTGAAGTGACATGATCCCGGCGGTTCTTGCACTGATATACCAAACCTTTTTCTAGTGTCAGATAGTACCTCGACGCTCAGGTGCCGGAGATGACGTTGGTTTGCAGTGATCTACTCTGGGGTGAAAATTACCTTGTTCTTCGATCAGGGCGAAACGAGCTTTCATCGATCACGAACAATGCCGTTGCGGTGGGCCACTCCATGCATGGCCGACGAATACATAATGTTGAACTTGAAAACTAACCTTAATATTACCTTAAGACAAAATAGGACGCACTAATTGGTCATTGGACTCCCTGATAGTATCATTGCACCCCCTGTACTAATTAGTCTTTAATATATAGGGCGTGCTGTCATTTTCGTGGCCATTATTAATTGGGAAACACGTCGTTTTCGAAATGGGCTAAAAATGAAGACGGTGCGCATAGGTCCACCGGATCGTTTGAATCATTTCCCTGACAAAAATAATGGTTGGAATTCGATATAAACTTTACAGGTACAAATAAATGTTCATGCATGGCATAATTCCTGCAAGTATTTTTTCGTAAATATATCTGCTATGGTATTGCTTTATCGAATGGTTCAAACTGGTAGTACAAACCAAGTATCTGAAGGACAGGACTAGGCGTCCCCCGGGGGATCTTTCCGTCCGATCCCCCGGGTCGCCAGCCTGACGCGTGTCCACTAAAAAATAGGCTAATCCCGCTTTTGCTACAAAACTCCCGTTTTTGCTACAAATCGTCCCGCTTTTGCTGCATTGTAGCAAAAAATGGTTCGTACACAGAACATGAAAGGAAAAATTCTAGCCCCGCCGGAGACCTCACCGGAGACCTCGCCGGAGACGTGGTAGCAAAAAGTTTATGCTATTGTAGCAACAAAAAATTCTATTGTAGCAAAATCAACTTCGCCGGAGACATCGCCGGAGACTCTCGCCGGAGACCTCACCGGAGATATAGTAGCAAATTTTTTGATCTATTGTAGCAGAACCAGATAACAATAATAGCAAAAATAAAGTTATATTGCAGCAACATCGTAAAAACTCTTGCGGCAAGGTTCTCCGATTAAACTTAAACAGCAGAGCAAAATTGTAGCAAAAAAAGTTCTTGCAGTGCAAATTCACAGAACGTATGGTGCAAAAATTCAGACATGGACAAAACATGATAGCAAAAACATTATGCTATTTTAGCAAAACCACAAAACTAATGCATCAAAAAATATTCCGGCCAGGTCCTCCGAGCACCGCTCACCACCGATTGTAGCACCGACGACCTTCGATGGTAGCACCGTGCACCACCTATGGTAGCAATACCGCCCTTCCTTGGTAGCATAGGCGCCCACCAACGGAAAGCACCTCCGGCAGCATCCGGCGGGCTACTTGAAAGCATAGGAGCATATGGAGCACATAGGTCAAAAGCCGAGCTCGCCGGTGCTTGCCACCGATTCGTGGCCGCCTTGCAGCAACATGGTGTCGCCGGACCTGTGGCTCAGCTGCGAGGGAGGCGAAGGAGCGCACGGCGCGGCGGAGTACCGAGAAAGGCGCCGGCGACGCCGGCCCTGCGGCTCGTGGGAGGAGCGGCTCTGGAGACCGGAATCCGCGCGCCGACGAGGAGGAAGGCCGGGGATGGCGGAAGCCGGCGGGCGGCGGAGGAGCAGCACGGGAGGGGCGCGCCGGTGGTGGAGCAGCACGGTGGTCGTGTGCGGTTGCGCGGCGGAAGCAGCAGGGAAGTTGGCCGGTGGTGGTGCAGCACGGTGGTCGTGTGCGGCTGCGCGGCAGAAGCAGCAGGGAAGTTGGCCGGTGGCTCGAGGCGGCGGCGGTCGGGTGAGGCGGCGCGGCAGAAACATCAGGGAAGGAGGCCGGTGGCTGGAAGCTGCGGTGGTCGGGTTAGACGGCGTGGGCGCGCGGCGAAATCACCAGGGAAAAGCGGCGATGGGGAAAAGAATGAGTGGAGGAGAGAGCAACGGGAGAGGATAAGGCAGCCACGACGTGGACGCGTGGCGGTTGCTCGACCCGGGGGATGGACTCGCACGATCCCCCGGAGGATTGGTAGACTTTTCCTTATCTGAAGGCAGGGGCAAAGTCAGGAAAATACATTACTGGTGTCAATCCTCCAAGTACATCAGTGTCTATATTGCTTAGATTTTTTTCATGTGATGTATTTATTATTATTGATCAGCTTGCATCACATCAAGATCCGCCATTACCGTACTAAGTTGTCATATGGTACACATTGTCAAGTCATTTTCGGGATGGGCCGGCTGCCACTGTCAACCAAAATACTTTGGTGCCAACGTTATCTCTTCGTGCGTGCATGACAGCTCGCAACAACGTGAATTGACTAGTTGAAATTTTGGATGGATAGGTGCGAGTCCTATATAAAAAAATTTTGGATGACTGGTTGAGTCGTTAGAGCATGTTTGGTTACTCGCAGGGATGGTGCAGGATATGGCCCATGCATGAAGACAAATTGGCTACGTGTAGTATACAGTAGTTTGGTTGAGTGCTCCAATGGTTTCAAAACCGGCAGATGCAAATCCAAATCGGATAATTTATCCTCCCCTCATTTTTTCGACAAATGTAATTTTACATTTGCTCAAAGTCGAATTAAGTGATACAATCAAATGAGTTACATACGGGATCAGGCCAAGCGCTCACTCTCTAGGACCGAGGGAGTGAACATTTCAAATTAGTATTGACATTTCTTCCCCGACCAACAAAATGAAAGCCGGCACGATCGGTCTCTACTCGCATTCGTAGTCAATAAACAAACAAAAGTCCCGAAGAAATCAATCTCCATGGCCGCGACTGGATTGATGGTTCCATGTGCAAGATCCGGGGCAAGCAAGCAAGAAAATATCTGGGGACACGCGAGTAAAAGCTCGTCTCCCGCCATTGATGGCTCGCACGCACGCACCACAGCCGGTCCGTCGCGCGGGGCGGGCAGGTGGCTGGCATGGCAGCCATGGCGGACGGATGGCGTCAGCTTCCCGCCTTCGTGGCGAAGAAAAGAAGGATTCATCAGCCGAACCTACCGCTCTCGCTTCCGTCCGCACGCGGATTCAATGCGCCGGTCACCAGTTTGTTGGCGCCATTAAAGCCCCTACCTTTCCTTCCTTCTCCCCCTTCTTCTCCATACCCGACTGCTACTGCCCTCCGTCGTCGTCATCAACAAGACATCGATCCCCTTCTCCTCCTTCTCTGCTCCAGAAATTGTTCTCTTTTCTCTGTGCGTGAGGGCGTTTGACTGAAGCAAGTGTACTGAGAAGTGAGGGGTGCTGGGATGGATCCGACGGGGGCGTTCTCGCGGAGCTCCAGCAACATGTCGCTGGCGTCGCTGGTGAGGAGCGGCAGCGGCGGGGGCGGGCGAGGGAGGGGCGGCGCCGTGGGGAGCAGGCGCATGATGCAGAGGGTGCTCCGCGGCGTCATCACCTTCATCTTCGCCATAGGTACGGACGGGCGGACCCTGCTTCTTCCTACCCGCTAAAATCTTTCTCGATCTCTCTTGGTTTATTTTGCTTCAGACATCTTGCCTTTCTATCCCTCTCAGCCTGGTTCCTGCTTGTCGGCCTAACCAGTACAGAGACATTTCAGTCCAGTTCATCCTGATGATTTTACTTAGGCAAAAGAAGAAGAAATTTGGTGATTTGGTTCATGGAGGTTCCTGCTCATGTATTTGCGCCCAAATCCGTGTGTAGGGGGGGCGCAGGATGTCCCCGCGCTGCTCTTCCAATCTTGCTCACGATTTTAGCCGATTCTTGAGCTGCAAAATCACGGCTCGTCTGATTTATTCCTTCCCTCTACTTGAAAATGCAAAGTTTTGCTTGTAAGTTGCAAGCTCCGCATACATATCCTAGTGCGTGCGTGCGTGATCATTCTGCAATTTGGGGTCGACCTGCTTCACACACATACATATCCTGCAATTTTGTCCCTCTGTTCTGAACATTGTCGTGTGCTGTGCAGCTGGGCTGTTCCTGGGAGCCGTCACCGGCGGGCTCATCGGCCTGGCCACGGAGAGCGGCCTGTTCCGCGGCACGGGCATCGGCGCCATCACCGGCGCGCTCGTCTCCATCGAGGTCGTCGACTCCTCCATCCGCCTCTGGCGCTCACGCCGCTCCGGGATCTGGAGCATCCTCTACGTGGTAAGCACCGGCCGGCAGTCCAAGATGCTTTGGTTGGCAGCAAGTAGCTGGGAGCAGGACAGCAAACTCGCAACTGACACGCTTGCTTGCTTGCTCGTCTCTGCTTCTTTCTCCCTCCGTGTGCTCAAACTTGAAGAATAAAAACTCTTTTCAATGTTCATTTCACAGTCAAGCCCGTCTCTTCTTTATTTTTATTTTTCAAGTAATCTAAGAATACAAATTTCCAAATTGTTTGTGGTGTGCATCCTTGCTCATCCTCATCATGATGTTGTGCACAATTCAGATGAGATTGCATATCTGAATGAACATATCTTCCGATGCTTCGCAGCCTTCAGTAATCTGGCTGACAATTTCTGGTCTAATTGAGCCTAACAAAACTATTTTAATTGCTGGCAATGCAGCTTAATGTGATCTATAGCCTCCTCACCGGCAGGCTTGTGCGTGAGAAGGTCGATCCGGCTGTGCAGCGGGTGGTCCGGAGCCAGGTCAGTTCATCATATGCATCATACATCACATTGATACAAAGTTATCTAAAACCAGTTACTACATCATGTGGATTTTTTTTATTTTAGAACTGCATAATGTAGATTTGTCTGACAGTATCCTGCAATTGGACGTACAGATGAATGCAGTGGACTCGTCGCAGTTCAGAGAGGCCCCCGACCTCTTCGAGATCGAGGGCACCAACGGCATGCCGAGGGCGTCGATCGACAAGCTGCCAGAGGTCAGGATCACCGAGGAGTACAACCGGAACGCTGTCGGCGACCTCTCAGGATGCTCAGTCTGCCTCCAGGTCTGAAAACCAAATATATATGTACCATTAATTATCAAACCCACTGTCCCGTGAAGCATAAATATCTCTGTTTAACTGGATTATAGCTAATTAATCGAAGTATCACCTCATTCCACTATGTAAACAACTGAATTTTTGTCCTACAAAAAGAAGATTATGAATCTTTTTGCGCATTGTGCCATAATCAGCTGATCATTTGTTGTCTTGGGTATTTCTTTTTTCTGAACTTTCGGTCATGTTGCCGTTTTCAGGATTTCCAAATTGGTGAGAAGGTACGGAGCTTGCCTGATTGCTGGCACGTGTTCCACGTGCCCTGCATCGACGGCTGGCTGATCAAGCATGGATCGTGCCCACTGTGCAGGAGGAAGCTCTAGATCAGCATCATCCTCATGCTCCACTCCGATCGACCAAGAACTTGTCTGTTATTAGACGGAGGCTATGGTTTGCTGCTTTGCATGCTGTGTGCGCGCGCTATGCCTGTGTCGCTGTTGCTAGGAGGCTGACATATCTATAGAAGAAACCCTAAATTTATAGAGAGCTTTTCTTTTGTCTTTTGGTTTTTGATCTCTTTCTCCCGATCGATGTAATATGTTAGTAAGTACTACAACCAAAAACTGAAAAAAGGCACCTGGACCGTTTGCGCTTTGTTCTCCAGACTCATGAACTCAGCCTCATCGTGTAACGTTATATATATCATTACACTACTGTAGTACAACCTCGTGTGCATGGGCTTTGTAAATAGCGATTTACGACGATAAAGATCATCATATCTTGAAAAAATGAAGTCTTAGTTCTCTACTTAGTAACTGAATTTGAAGTTGTTCGCCATGACTCGATGTATACCAAAGTTCTGGCCCAATAGCACCGACCCTAGGACAGACAAACATACTGCCCCCGCGTCGCCTAACCCTAGGCGGCTTGGGCGGCACCTCTCCCCGCCGGCGGCGCGAGCCCCTCCCTCCAGCTCCCTCTCCCCGCCGCCGCCGGGGTCTCCGCGGGCAAGGCTCGGGAAACGGCGGCGGCGGGGCCTTCTCCTTCGCGCGGCGGCGGCGACTTCCCTGGCGGCGGCGGCGCGTGTGGCTGCGGCGCGGATCGGCGGCGAGGTGTGGCGGATCCCCGGCGGCGAGCACCTCCCGACGGCGACGGCGGAGGACACAGGCCCTGCACGAAGGTGACGCCCTTGCTGATGCAGAAGAGGGCTACGGGCTCAATCCGGCCGATCTTGGCCTGTGCGATCCAAAGGCTCGCTTCTGTGGCGGCAGGCGGCGCCGGGATGCTTGGTGGCCCCGGTTGCTTGGCACCGTGGCGGTGCCGGCGGCTGGTCAGGCGGCGACGGGCTGGTTCCACACCGGCGAGTCCGTCGGCTCGGATTCAATAAAGGTGGCGGTCCTTGATCCTTCTCACACCAAGACGAAGGTTTACTTGATGTAGGTCTTCATTGATCTGGTTGGACTGTCGAGTTCCGGATCAAGCCTGAAGATTGCTGGATTGGATGGGATTCGGTCGCGCGCGGCCATGTTTTTTCTGACCGTTTGGTTTCAGAGGAAGCGTTGCGAAGCTCTGCAGTTTGTTGCCATCATGGACTTGTCTTTTGTTCCATGATGAAGTCAGAGTGCGGAGAATGACATGGAAGCCGAGATTTGAAGACTAGCAATGGTGGCTCCAGTCCTGGTGGGATGAGAGATTGGCTAGGTGATTGGTAACTTGGAGCAGCTGCAATGGAAAGAGGGGGCAACAGCACAGGAGAAGTTCAGAGTCTAAACTTTCAGGGTGAAAACCCAAGGTCTGACAATTGGTTGTGCCTGGCAATTGTCTTGTTGAAGGCACTGCTTTGACGAGTGCAGACTTTCTTCAGGGTGAAAACCTATGATCTATGATCAAGGCGACGACGGCGCTTGAGCATTGTTTCCTTCTTGGAGGCGTCGCTTTTGAAGTAGTTGGACTTCTGGTACTGTTTTGGTGGAGTTAGATCTGCTGTCACAAGGAACCGATTCACTGTAGCGGGACTTTTTTTTGTAATTCTTCTTCTTATTCTGTGCTGTGTGCATCCGTGGAGCCGTTAGGGCACGCGTTGTTGCAGAGGCTGGGTGTAATTCGTATCTTTTCGATATTAATATATGCTCTTTATCAAAAAAAAAAAAAGTATACCAAAGTTCTTAACCTGCTAATGCGACAACAATTTTCCTAGCGAATACTGTGAGGGGGCAATTCACAGTTTCGTGTATATACATGATGGTCAGCAGTGCATGCATGTACAGGTCAAAACAGTAGTACTTCTATTCGGTGTAAACACAATGTTGACTGTATATAGTGTACAAGTCCATAAATAAAATGGGAACTGTGATATAATTTCCACAAAAAAGAAATACAATGATATAACTGTTGGTAAGTAGAGGTGGAAAATGAAAGTACTTATTATCGAAACAAGATTCCTCTTTCAAAATGAGCCAATAGTCTCAGCAGTTGAGCATGGCAACAGCTTCCTGTCGAGTTTTGCAAGAGAAGTAGTCTGCTCCAAGTGATATCTCTTCTCCGTCTGTATGTGCTTGAAGAACTCTGCAAAGAAATAAAAGATTATATAGTCCACCAGCGTATTCTCACAAGAAAAGAACAGAGGAAACATTACAGGCATATTTTCAACATAACTGTAGCGAAACTCTTCAGAGGTGCAGAGCAAAATGTGCTACTATGCTAGTGCCAGCTCTGAAACAAATCAGCCTATCTATATTAGTACTATGCTAGAGACACGACCTAAGATAAATTCAGACAAGGCCAAGTAATGGGGATTATAATGTCCACTTTCTAAAAAACAATGGTCATATTCCATCCATGCGGAACCCAAATGGATGGATACCAATTTGCTACTAGAATTGTCAAAGTAATAAGAAGAGGATTAAGCAACAAAAGACAGAGAACCAAGCCTACAGGAGGACCTTTGTGTAATTTCCATATTTCTGCAGGTCTTTTCTGCTTTGCTCTGATGTATTAGTTGTATCCCGCAAAAAAAAAAAAAACAACAACAAAACACAAATGAGGCCAGGGGATTGAGCGGGCCGCGTCTATATATTCTCGCCCGCTACAATGCAATCGGTCGGGTTACGTTTTTCCTGCAATTTAAATTAGACACCACTACGCCTGAAGCTGGGCAATAAAAGTGTTGCCACGAGGCTCCGATGCCGTCTATTTATTTCACCTTTGATCAAGGCAACTCGTTCGCTATATATGTTCTAAAATTCAAATGTTCCTTCCTTGTAATTTATCTTAAGTTTTTGGTCGGTTTGTTTCCTTACCGCTAATTATATGTCCAGAGCTAGATCAAACTTCTTGATGTTAGACTTGAAGTAGTAACTGCCTGAGCACTTGTGATGATAATGTTATTTTGTTCGATGAGCAACAAACATGTGATTTTTTATGCAAGAAACTAACATATGATGATGAAGATCCTTTTCGGCGGGAAATTAACATATGATGATGGTCTTTTTTGCCGAGGAAATATAATCTGCTAGTCCTGTGTTCGGTACTCTGCACAGAAAGATGAAGTGTGTGTTTATATTGTTGGGTCATGTTTTTTTTTTTTTTTTTTTTTTTGAAAGGATCCAATTTCATATAACAGGAACTCAGTACACATTACAAAGAAGTCCAGAAAAGAAAAGAAATTACAAAAAGGACCCTGCAACAAGCAAAGAACCCCCTGAGCCGCTGGAAGAAACCGCAATTGGATCCACTGCCATCCCCAAGCTCCTAGCGAACGCCGGAGTCGCCGTACCTCGTGCCGGCGGTGAGATCGCACCTCCACCTTGTAGAAGACCGCTGAGCCGTCCGCCGCAGGCGACGGAAACCGAAGACGTTGAAAGAACACGGCCACAGCACCATCACCACCGCTCCACCCTTCAACCCGCCGACCCGTCGTCGCTGAGGACCACCATCAACAAACCCTCCACCTCCGACGGCCGCTCCCCTCGCCACCTTGGCCGGCCAGAGCAAACACGACGAAGCAAACCACCACCAACAGCAAAACCGGAACAGCACCCACCACCCGCTCCTCCCCTCGCCGCCACGGCCGGTCAGAGAAGCAGAGGAAGAGAGACTTACCGGAGAAACCAGACCCCAGTTCCTCCACAGTAGAGCTGTGGCGAAGAGAGGAACAGGGTACCAAAACTCGATGCGAGGCCCACCATCTCCGCAGCGACGAGCACCCGCCGAGTACACACGACCTCCGGCCGCAGCACGGAAGCAGAACCAAGCCGCTCTCACCACGGCGCCGCCGGAAGCCGCACCGTGCGAAGGAGAGAGCCGCACCTTATTTTCCGTACGCGGTCGCCGAGCCTTCTCCTCGCCGCCGCGGGAACCTAAACTACCCCTAACTACGCACCAGGAGACGAGGAACCAGATCCCCACCTCACCCCGCCGCCGGAGCGACGGGAGAGGCAGAGATCCAGCCTCGCTCCGGCGAGGAGGAGGGAAACACGGACTCGCCCTTATCCGCCGCTCTCTACTGTAGAAAAGAGACGGGAGAGGGAGGACTCTTCCTTATTGTTGGGTCATGTTTGAAGCAATGCGACACTGTTAAAGTAAAAAAAAAAACGACGTTACTAGTAATGTGCCGAGTACCTCATTGTCTGAAGAGATTTGCCAAATCTCCTATAATCTTTAGATAGCTCCTGCCAATAGAACATGCATTTTTTTTTTTTTTTTGGTTTTGGTTGGTGTGCCCCGAGCCGAAGCTACCGCGCTTGATCTAAGCCGTGGCCCATGAGGGTGCATATATCAGATATTAAACGATGTGTTTGTTCACCTTCGTATCGTTTGGAGCCTACCTACATGCCCATCAACAATGTAGGCAACGCCACATCTATTCTCTTTTTTTTCACTCCGAACGCTACTGACGGTGCACATGAGATGCGCACGAACGGAGGACCTGTCCGTTTTGTTCGTTTGTTTTTCTTCTCTCACATACGAATGGGGAGATGTTTTGATGCAAATTTGGTCGTACCGAATCGAAATGTATATGCACTTGTATATTTTCAGAAATTTTTAGACATAAAATGAAGTTAATTTGTTTCTAAAGAAAAAGAGCTCATTAGTGGTAAACAACACAAAGGAATTACTTTTACTAACAGTTATTTATCCATGTAGAATATTTACTTTTTATGTTCACTACAAGTGTAATTGGGAGTTACCTCCTTAAGTTCATATTTAGACAAATGCATGAGGTAGATAACTCTTCTTAATTAATGGCTAAACGCAATCAACATTTATATAGTGACGAGACAATCATTTAAGATAAAACATATACATTCAACATAGTTTTTAACAAATTGCGATGAAACTAAAGAATTACCGTGCTACTATTTTTTTTGAAGCGTCATTACCGTGCTACTATACTTACTGAAATTTTAACTAAAATAATAAATAAGTGAATAAATTGGCAGGCCGCCCATGACGTTTCCTAGTTTATGTAAGAAATTATTCAATTTCACATATTTTATACTAAACTATTTTACTTTTGCACGAACTTATATTTAACTAAATATAATTATTTTTAATAAGTATACATTGTTTGATACATTATCTTAATCTATTATTATAGCTACACCTTGCAAAATTGACGATATAGATGCGCTACATAGTAAGTACACTTTTTCTTACAATATTGGTATTTACTTATTGGGGATAGATACCTATGCTAAATGATGCTATATCATGTGGCAGTTACATTATTTTTTAACTTAGTTTTGGTTGTTTTAAAGAAAATTTTGTTACAATGTTTTCACCTCTAAATCTATGGAAACCAGAAGTGTCGAAGTAAATATCATTTGTGACATTATTGTAACAAAAAGTGTACTTTCTAGTGTTCTTATGACTTATCCACAATGTACTTAATTAAATAGCGAAATAACTTTCTAGAGTGAATGAATAAGCCTGTAAGAGCATCTCCACTCGGAGGCCCCAAATGGCCGCCCAAACGGTGTCCGTATGACTGCTTTGGGGCGTGTCCGGACAGGCAAAACAATTTGGGGCTTCCTCTCCCCCAGTCGCACCGCCCAATTCTAGATATTTTTTTAACTTTTTTGCTTGAGGCGCCGGAGAGCATGAAGAGCCTCGGCGTGGCTGGTGCCATGGCCATGCCGTGGCTGTGCGCTGCCGTCGCCGGGAGCCGTCATCCGTTGCCCGCGCCGTACGCCGTCAAGGACAGCGCCGTGCCGAGGCTCTTCATGCTCTCCGGCGCCTGGTCATAGAAGAACTCGATCTGGCCCACGATCAGGAGCGCATCGGACGCGCCCATGAGCACGAACTGCGGCAGCAGCACGAAGATGGTCAGGGGTAGCATGCCGGCGGCGTCTGGAGCGTGGCTCCTCGCGAAGCCCAGCCTCCGGCTCTCGACCGCCGCCGTGAACGCCATGGTCGTGACCTGGAGCAGCATCCCCGCGCCAAGCCGCTGCAGCATCGTGATCCCCCTCGGGTTCCTGGTGCGCCTCCGTGCGACGGGGACGAAGACGCGGTCGTAGAGCGTGACGCAGACGAGCATGCTTAGCACGACGAACGCGCCGAGGCTAGCGGGGGGCACAAGGAACCCGCCGAGGCGCCGGTCCAGTGTTGCGCCCTGCTTCACGAACAGCGTGCCCGCCTGCGCGAACAGCGTGCACGGCACGAACATGGTGAGCAGCAGAGGCAAAAGCTTGACCATCTGCTTCGTCTCCTCCACCTGCGTCACCGTGCACAGCGTCCACGGTGGAAGCCGCCGCGACTCGCCGCCGTCCACGTCGTCGTTCACGGGATTAACCTTGACGGCCGCCTTGTTCAGGAATCTCATGGAGTCCGTGGTGTCCACGCGGAACCTCTCTTTGCTCGTGTAGTTCTCCAGCTCCAGCTCCAGCTCGTGCAGCTGCTTGGCATCCGCGGGCACCTCGACGCTGCGTGGTGCCTGGTTGACGGGAGAGTATTTGAGGAGGATGATGATGGTGATGATGAGTACTTCCCCAGCAACGGCGCCAAAAAACAGCTTGATGGCTACGTGTTGGTGAACCCCAAGAGGAAGGTTATGATGTAGACAGCAGAAGTTTTCCCTTGAATAATCTACCCAAGGTTATCAATCCAGTAGGACTTGACGATCTATCGGAAGGTTGTTGATGTTGACTCCCCCTGGCGCTAGGGAGCTTGCACCAACGTGGAATCTGCACAGACACAAACCAGAACTTTGCCCAACACGAAACAGAGAGGTTGTCAATCTCTCCGGTCTTGCAGAAACAAAGAGTTAAACGTATGGTGTGGAAAACAGCAGGAAAAACAGCAAGTAACAGGAAACAGATGATTGCAGCAGGTTGTGTAAACAGTATGAGGAAATTGGACCAGGGTCCACAGTTCACTAGTGGTGTCTCTCTCAGAACAGATAACTAGCATGTTGGGTAAACAAATTACAGCTGGGCAATTGACAAATAGAGAGGGCATAACAATGCAATACATGCCAAGATGTCTACTATGAAATCTAGTTGGGCATTACAACAAAGTACATAGACCGTTATTCCAACCGCATCTATGCCTAAATAATCCACCTTCAAGGCAGCATCCGCATCCTTTCAGTATTAAGTTGCTAACAACAGATTATTGCATGAAGTAAAGTGTGTAATGTAATCAATACAAGTGCCCTTGGACACTGCACCAATGTTTTATCCCTAGTAGCAACAGCACATCTACCATCTTAGACCTTTCTGTCACTGATCCAGATATCTAGAGACTGAACCCACTATCGAGCATAAATACCCCCTCTTGGAGTCACAAGCATCTACTTGGCCAAAGCATCTACTAGCAACGGAGAGCATGCAAGATCAAGAGCACATAGATAAACAACTTGAATAAACATGGTATCAATATTCATCGGATCCCAGCAAACACAACATCTAGCATTACAATAAGATGATCTTGATCATGTTAGGCAGCTCACAAGATCTAAACATGGAGGCACAAGGTAGAGAGACAACCATCTAGCTACTGCTATGGACCCGTAGTCCAGGGGTGGACTACTCACGCATCACTCCGGAGGCAGGCATGGTGATGTAGAGCCCTCCGGTGATGATCTCCCCTCCGGCAGGGTGCCGGGAAGAGCTTCAGAACTCCTCCGATCTGAGATTGACGATGACGGCCGCGACGGAACTTTTCGTGGAATATGATCGACCGTAATAGGGTTTTCGCGTCGCGGAGAATATATAGGCGAAGAGGCGGCGTCGGTGGCCGAGGGGGGCCACCACGCCATAGGGGGGCGCGGGCCCACCCTGGGCCGCGCCCTAGTGTGGCGTGGCCCCCTGGTGGGTCTGCTCCGACTCCCCTTTGGACTCCGTGATCTCCTCGTGATATTATTGACGATGTCTTTTGTTTCGTCCAATTCCGAGAATATTTCCTTAATAGATTTTCTGAAACCAAAAACAGCAGAAAACAGGGAACTGGCACTGTGGCATCTTGTTAATAGGTTAGTCCCAGAAAATGCATAAAAATGATATAAAGTGTAACCAAAACATGTAGCAATTGATATAATAACAGCATGGAACATCAAAAATTATAGATACGTTTGAGACGTATCAAGCATCCCCAAGCTTAGTTCCTGCTCGTCCTCGAGTAGGTAAACGATAAAAACAGATAATTTTTGAAGTGACATGCTACCAACACAATCTTTGATCAAATAACAATGTAATGCACATGATCTGAATGAAGTGATCCAAGCCAATGGTCTATAGTTTGCAAGCAAGTAAATAAAGAGTAAACATAAGTGATCACACAAGTGCAAACTTTCATGAATAATACTATAAAACATTTAGAGATATAATAGTCTAACATAATAGTTAGTTCACAGCAGCAATAATTCTCAACATGAAAGTGTTTGTATCAACACAAAGGAAGATAATAGCTTCAGCTTTGCTTCAACTTTCAACATGTATATCATATAGATAATGTCAATGCAAAGAATATGATCAACCAAACACAAAGTTATGTAAAAACTGTTATACTGGAGTTGACAATGATGTTTGCTTAAGTAGACAGAAAGAAGTGGGAAAACTGACTCAACATAAAAGTAAAAGAATGGCCCTTCGCAGAGGGAAGCAGGGATTAACATCATGTGCTAGAGCTGTAGTTCCCGAAGGCATATAGAGAGCATAAAATATTGTTTTGTAAGGTAATGGTGTATACAGGTGTCAACAAATCAAATAGCAGGTACTTGTCATCTTCCATGGCTAACTAACTTTTAGAGCGGTTCCGAGAGTTTTTAGGACTGCACTTGTAACAAGCACTTATTGGTGACACTCCTCCCAACCATTTACTTTCCACAAACCATGGCTAACCGAATCCTCGGGTGCCCACCAACATTCACCATGGAGGAGTGTCTATTTATTTATTTATAGGGTGGACTAACCAGCTCTTTAATGCAAAATAAAAGGTGGAGAAGCAGATGAAGCTGCCAATCCTTGTAAATTAATTAGCATGGAAGATGACAAATCTCACTACTACGTCCTTATGAGCTTTTCAAGTAGTGACACAAAAAGGAAATGTAACAGTTTTGAGTAGTTAGTAGATAGCACATGAAGAAATTTACTTGGAATGGTGAAAACACCACATAATAGGTAGGTATGGTGGACACAGGTGGCATGGATTTGGCTCAAGGTTTTGGATGTACAAGAAGCATTCCCTCTTAGTACAGAGTTTAGGCTAGCAAGGTTATTATAAGCAAACATCATTATCAACTGGAATAGCAAGAGTGTACATAAAACACAAGGTTTGACGAACCATAGACTCCCACTGTCTTCCTTGTTAACACATAGCCTTCATCCAAAAATTATCTAGACTACTATGGACTTCCAATTATGCAACAGATTATTATAGCAGAAAATCCTTATAGTAGTTCTTCATTAATAGCCATTACTTACATGATGCACAAGCTTAAACATTAATTACTTGACAGCTCAAAACAATTGGCAAGCATCAAATTACTCAAGACAACGATCTAAAAAGATTCATGTAAGCATTTTATACCACTACCACATGCATAGCATTTTTCTGGTCCAACCAAACACCAATCAACTTATTTGACAACTCTCCAAACAGATATAAGTGAAGCAAGAGAGTACTTTCTTCAAAAGAAACTGAAAGCTCTAACAAGAGATACATGAAAAACTGAGAGCTAACAGCAATAACAGCAACTAGACAGGAATACTCAACAAGTATAAGTGAAGCACAAGAGTATTCTAATGAAAAAGTGGAGCGTGTCTCTCTCCCAAACATGAATACTAGGATCCAACAAGTATAGCACAGCAAACAAAACAAAACAAACTGAAAACAAAAACACACTGACGCTCCAAGGAAGAGTACACTAGCATGAAGCAATAAAAATATAGCACCATTAGAGATGACCTGATAATTTGTAGATGAAGAAGGGGATGCCTTGGGCATCCCCAAGCTTAGATGCTTGAGTCTTCTTGAAATATGCTGGGGAGGTAAGCCTCCCCAAGCTTAAGCTCTTCACTCTTCTTGATCATGTAATATCATTCTCCTCTATCAACACTTGAAAACTTCCTTCACACCAAAACTTAACAGCTTTTCTCATTAGCAGGTTAGTGCACTAAAAGATAATACTTCAAAGTTCTAGCAAAGACAAAACTCACAAGCCAACTATTTTAAACATTAGCCACTGTTACTAGGCTCAAGTGGGCACTTTTACACGAAAAGAAACCACTTAAAAACTTGTAAAAGAGAGAATGCAAAATAAAAGACAGAATCTGTCAAACCAGAACAGTCTGTAATGACGAATTTTTTCGAGGCACTTACGATGCTCAGATGAAAAACTTTTGAAATAATGAAAGTTGCGTAACATCATCAGGAACATGCACAAAAAGTTTCAGCATTTTTCGATTTTTTCTGATTTTCTACTGAATTAAACGGTGACGAACAGCAATCTGTCCCAATGCAGTCCCGAAAATAAAAACCAACTTTGCATTAGTAACTCTCCTTGGCACAACAAAACAGCAAATAAAAGATACAAAGGAGTTGCTACAGAGGTAAACAAGCATCCTTGACTCAAGAAAACAAAAATAAAACAGCAAATAAAAACATGGGTTATCTCCCAGAAGTGCTTTTCTTTAATGCCTTTGAGCTAGGCATGAAGAGATGCATCAAGTATTGTCAAGACCAGAAAATCCAAAACCATAATTTGTCTTGACACTAGTATCATGTGAGTATTTCATCTTCTTCCTAGGGAAGTGTTCCATACCTTTCTTGAGTGGGAATTGAAATTTTATATTCCCCTCTCTCATATCAATAACAGCACCAACAGTTCTCAGAAAAGGTCTTCCCAAAACAATAGGACAAGAAGGATTGCATTCAATATCCAAAACCACAAAATCAACAGGGACAAGATTGTTATTAACCATTATCAAAACATCATCAACTTTTCCTAAAGGTTTCTTCATAGAAGAATCAGCAAAGTGAACATCCAAATGACATTTTTCCAAAGGTGCAAGCTTGAGAATATCATATAAATTTTTAGGCATAACCGAAATACAAGAACCAAGGTCACACAAAGCATTGCATTCAAACTCACTCAGTTTCATTTTAATAACAGGTTCCCAATTATCATCTAACTTCCTAGGGATAGAAGCTTCAAGTTTTAATTTTTCTTCCCTAGCATGCATGAGAGCTTTGATAATATGTTCAGTAAAAGCCATATTTATTTTACTAGCATTAGGACTCTTAGCTAGCTTTTGCAAGAACATGATGACTTCAGTTATGTTACAATTTTCGAAATTGAAGTTGTTGTCATAAAAACAATGGAGCAATTATCACCAACACCTCTAAAAATTTCAGCACTTTTACTAGGAACAAAAGTAGTGCTATCAGGCAATTTAAACTTTTTGTAGAGGTAGTAGAGACATTTCCAACACTTATTATCTTTTCACTAACAGTAGGGGGCGCATTAGCATGTGAGGCATCATTTGTTTCATTAGTAAAAATAGTGCAAACTCTAACAACACTATTTTGTTCAGCAATTTCAGCTTCTCTTTCTTCTCTCTCCCATCTTTCATGAAGTTCAGCAAGCATCCTAATGTTATTATCAATTTTAATTTGGATAGCATTGAGTGTTTTACTCTCTCTAATATCACTAGGAATAGCTTTTATTTTCAGCATTTCAACATCATGAGCAAGACTATCAACTTTAGCAGCAAGAGTATCAATTTTTCCTAGCTTTTCCTCAACAGTTTTATTAAAAGTAGTTTGTGTGCTAATAAAATCCTTAAGCATGACTTCAAGATCAGAGGGCACACTTCTATTGTTACTGTAGGAATTGCCATAGAATTACCATAAGAGTTGCTACCATTAGCAGGATATGGCCTATAATTGTTGCTACCAAAATTATTCCTATAGCATTGTTGTTGAAGTTGTTATTTTTAATGAAGTTTACATCAACATTTTTCTCATCATGAGCAACCAAAGAAGCAAGAGGAATATTATTTGGATCCACAACACCATGTCCATTCGAAAGCATAGTCATAATAGCATCAACTTTATCACTCAAGGAGGAAATTTCCTCAACAGAATTTACCTTCTTACCAGTTGGAGCCCTTTCAGTGTGCCATTCAGAATAATTTACCATCATATCATCAAGAAGCTTTGTAGCAGCACCCAAAGTGATGGACATAAAGGTCCCTCCAGCAGCCGAGTCCAATAAATTCCTTGAAGAAAAATTTAGTCCTGCATAAAAGGTTTGGATGATCATCCAAGTAGTCAGTCCATGAGTGGGGCAATTTTTAACCAAAGACTTCATTCTTTCCCAAGCTTGGGCAACATGCTCATTATCAAGTTGCCTAAAGTTCATAATACCACTTCTTAAAGAGATAATTTTAGCAGGAGGATAATATTTTCCAATGAAAGCATCTTTGCATTTAGTCCAGGAATCAATACTATTTCTAGGCAAAGATAGCAACCAATCTTTAGCTCTTCCTCTTAAAGAGAAAGGAAACAATTTCAGCTTAATAATATCACTCTCTACCTCCTTATACTTTTGCATATCACAAAGTTCAACAAAGTTGTTTAAGTGGGCAGCAGCATCATCAGTACTAACACCAGAAAATTGCTCTTTCATAACCAGATTTAACAGTGCAGGCTTAATCTCATAAAATTCTGCTTTAGAAGCAGGTGGAGCAATGGGTGTACAGATAAAATCATTGTTGTTTGTGCTAGTAAAGTCACACAACTTAGTATTTTCAGGATTACTCATTTTAGCAAGACTAAAACAAGCAGCAGGGCAACTCGAAATTAAAAACTAGATGCAGGAATTTAATTTTTTTGGGTTTTTGATTTTTAACAGCAAGCAAAACAAAAATAAAACAAGACAAAAAACAAAGTAAAGAGATTGGAACTGAGAGACTCCCCTTTCCAATAGCCTCCAAGTCCCCGGCAACGGCGCCAGAAAACAGCTGGTGCCTGGTTGACGGGAGAGTATTTGAGGATGATGATGATGGTGATGATGAGTACTTCCCCGGCAACGGCGCCAGAAAACAGCTTGATGGCTACGTGTTGGTGAACCCCAAGAGGAAGGTTATGATGTAGACAGCAGAAGTTTTCCCTTGAATAATCTACCCAAGGTTTCAATCCAGTAGGACTTGACGATCTATCGGAAGGTTGTTGATGTTGACTCCCCCTGGCGCTAGGGAGCTTGCACCAACGTGGAATCTGCACAGACACAAACCAGAACTTTGCCCAACACGAAACAGAGAGGTTGTCAATCTCTCCGGTCTTGCAGAAACAAAGAGTTAAACGTATGGTGTGGAAAACAGCAGGAAAAACAGCAAGTAACAGGAAACAGATGATTGCAGCAGGTTGTGTAAACAGTATGAGGAAATTGGACCAGGGTCCACAGTTCACTAGTGGTGTCTCTCTCAGAACAGATAACTAGCATGTTGGGTAAACAAATTACAGCTGGGCAATTGACAAATAGAGAGGGCATAACAATGCAATACATGCCAAGATGTCTACTATGAAATCTAGTTGGGCATTACAACAAAGTACATAGACCGTTATTCCAACCGCATCTATGCCTAAATAATCCACCTTCAAGGCAGCATCCGCATCCTTTCAGTATTAAGTTGCTAACAACAGATTATTGCATGAAGTAAAGTGTGTAATGTAATCAATACAAGTGCCCTTGGACACTGCACCAATGTTTTATCCCTAGTAGCAACAGCACATCTACCATCTTAGACCTTTCTGTCACTGATCCAGATATCTAGAGACTGAACCCACTATCGAGCATAAATACCCCCTCTTGGAGTCACAAGCATCTACTTGGCCAAAGCATCTACTAGCAACGGAGAGCATGCAAGATCAAGAGCACATAGATAAACAACTTGAATAAACATGGTATCAATATTCATCGGATCCCAGCAAACACAACATCTAGCATTACAATAAGATGATCTTGATCATGTTAGGCAGCTCACAAGATCTAAACATGGAGGCACAAGGTAGAGAGACAACCATCTAGCTACTGCTATGGACCCGTAGTCCAGGGGTGGACTACTCACGCATCACTCCGGAGGCAGGCATGGTGATGTAGAGCCCTCCGGTGATGATCTCCCCTCCGGCAGGGTGCCGGGAAGAGCTTCAGAACTCCTCCGATCTGAGATTGACGATGACGGCCGCGACGGAACTTTTCGTGGAATATGATCGACCGTAATAGGGTTTTCGCGTCGCGGAGAATATATAGGCGAAGAGGCGGCGTCGGTGGCCGAGGGGGGCCACCACGCCATAGGGGGGCGCGGGCCCACCCTGGGCCGCGCCCTAGTGTGGCGTGGCCCCCTGGTGGGTCTGCTCCGACTCCCCTTTGGACTCCGTGATCTCCTCGTGATATTATTGACGATGTCTTTTGTTTCGTCCAATTCCGAGAATATTTCCTTAATAGATTTTCTGAAACCAAAAACAGCAGAAAACAGGGAACTGGCACTGTGGCATCTTGTTAATAGGTTAGTCCCAGAAAATGCATAAAAATGATATAAAGTATAACCAAAACATGTAGCAATTGATATAATATCAGCATGGAACATCAAAAATTATAGATACGTTTGAGACGTATCACTGCGCTTCCACACGGCCGCCGCGACCACCTTCCCCATGCTCGTCAGAGGGCTACCCTGCGGCGCCTTGTGGCGGTACAGCGGCGTGCCGACGAGGAAGACGACGACGGCTGCCAGAAGCACGGGCCACCGCGGTCGTCCAGCTCCAGCTGCGCCACTGGCCACCGCGGTCGTCCAGCTCCAGCTGCGCCGCTGGCCCATCGGGGAAGAGGACGGCAGGAGAGAGACAAGATGTGGACGTGGGGTGGGGAGAGGATAGAGGAGAGAGAGGGATGAGCTACGTGGGCTTTGTTGATTGGTAGGAGCGGACAAAGTTTTGTGTCCGGCGTCGCCCAAGGCCTGCCCATTCCAAGGGCTTGTGGTGGGCGTGCCGGACAGAAAAGAAGGCGGCTCCGGACAGATTTTGCTTTTGGGCGGTGCGAGTGGGAGCCAAAAAGCCCCAAATAGACCAAAAAGTGGTTTGGACGGCCGTTTGGGCGCTCCGAGTGGAGATGCCCTAATCCATGGTGGTTCCCAGAGTTAAGACTACGAATTTAGGTATAGCTGACTTGATAAACTGAGAGGGTATGAAAATATAAATGATTTCCCCCTCAAATTCCTTATTCTACCCGCGTTAGTTTACTTAATTTAACATCCTTAAATATAATATGATTCCTGAGTGCATGTTTCCTACCTATGTGTTTTCCAGTACGCTCTCTCTCTCTCTCTCTCTCTCCTTTTTGGTTTGTTAGTCCAATCTATAAAATATGATTTTCATATTTGTTAGGTCCCCTGTTATAGGATAGGTGAACACTCTCGTGAAAATTTGTTCTCAATATGGAATCAACCAACGGAAGAAATAATTAACCATGCATACAAATTGAATGGGTGGACATAATCTATACATGGTCCAAAACGTTGGCCCCCGGTTCCATTATATTAAACGAAACCTTGGCGTTCGACATACAATCCCTGCCGAGCAAGGTTCCAGATGCATAAAAGTAAAGGAATCCACTGCTATTACAATCCATCATTTCTACTGACAAGAAAACTACCAGCAAGCGCTGCGACAGCGCTTCAAAGCACTCCCCAAACACTTGCAATCTCCACATCTAAATCAGTTCTTAACTCTAAAACTACTAGAAACAAAGCATGAAGAAACCTCCTCCCGGAAGATGTGTCGAACACCAACACCGAGGCGACTTCACTCTACAGTATTCAGATCACCGCATGTATATCCGCATTTTCCTCCGGGTGATCCTAGAGATACTGCAGCGTCACTTGTCCTCCATTTGCCACCCATGACGTGATCCAGTCCAAACCGGTGCCTCGTGACTCGTGTCATCACCCCACCTCCAAGCAAGCAAAGCGGCTTCTTGAGCTTTGTCGCCAAGAGATCCATAGGAGTCAATCTGGATGTATGTCAACGCAACGGCTAGTCTGTAGCCAACGTGGACGTACAGGTCAGCAAGAACACTTCCTCTGTCTCTACCTAACGAAAGGCTAAAGACCCTCGTGATCGATCGTGAAGCATCTATTCTCGCCCACTGCCAATGCAACGGATGGATGCAGTTTTTCCCGCAATTAAAATTTGCGATGGTGTGATTCTTGCCGCTAATTACAAGCGGCTTGCTAGCTTCCAATCTTTTCCTATCAAATGATATAAGTGGATCATCTTCGTATGTCGTTAATTGGCTGACAATTCCAGGTGCTAATAGAACATGTAGGTGTTATTAGACTCGGCAAAAGAAACAAAGCTGCCAAGTTAATGGAGGACGAGTGTCGTCGTTATACAAATTCCCACATCACATCCCTTTTTGTTCTCCATGCATAACCGGGCATTTTTATCTATTTTTTTGGTTCTTCTAGTGGCCAGGGTTATAAACTTATAATTAGGTTAATCATGGAGGTCTCTTGCTAGGTGCCGTGGATGAATGAGCGATCGACGACTTACATAGTGCATTTTTATGCTGTCCAGTGTTTATATGCCAAAGTGAGAGAAAAAGTGTGATTCCTGATTCCCACTCTTCAAATGTGTGGGTTGTTTTACTCTTAACTCCATAGCTAGTTGACACTAATACTTCCACTAACTTAATTATTAACCAGCTTTATATCTTCATCGCCTTAACAGTTCTATCGGAAACAAAAAAATCTATGGGGGCACATGGATTTCTGGTAATCGTGATTACCGCAAAATCACGGGCCAGTTACCGACGAGATTCGTGGTCAAATTTTGAAATTCATACTTAAAACATTAAAATTATACAAAATCAATTTTGGTAGGAAGAATCTGGTCAAAAACCTTTGTTGCGTGGCTTGCTTTGGCTTAGAGCATCTCCACCGGGGCCTCTAAAGGACCCCAAAAGGCCCATTTGGGGGCCGAACACCAAAAACGCCCACCAGCGGCACTCTCCAAAGTCTCGCCCCGATCGATTTTGTGTCCGGCACCCCTAATAGGGCCTCCAAGTTTGGAGGCCCTCCTGGGGGTGCCGGACATCGCCTCGGACATGGCCCTGACAGAGATGCCCCGCCCGTCATACACACGACGCGCCGCGCCCGTGTTAATGAAGGCACGCAGGAGGCCGTTCCGCCACGTTAATGGCGGTCAGTCGCCGGGCAGTCTCCCAGGCGATGGGACTGGACGGGAGGCGATGCGACGAAACGGCGGCGGCAGGCCTGCCGGTACGCGTCGCATTAACGCCAGCGACAGCGTGCGCGGCTGTCCACGCGCCGGCGTCGCGACGTTTCCACGCAACGCATTTACGCCGGCGCGGATGCTCGTGCACCGCCCCCTCCTCTGCCCTTAAATCGCCTCTCCCACGTCGCCCTCTCTCCCACACCGCCCTCTGTTCTCTCCCTCTCCCAAACCCTCCGTCGCCCCGTCTCCCACTGCGTCCAGGGCGAACAACTGGGAGGGCAGCAGCAGCAGGCGCAGCAGGCGCACGGTCTCCACCGAAGAGGCGTGGGACCTGTACCGCTACAGCCTGCTGGTGCCACCGGACGCGCGTCTGCCCTCAGGGTGGCGCACGTCCCCCTACGGCGGCCTCCCAGTGCCGGCGCTGCCGGAGACGCCGGACCAGATCCGGCGCAACATCGCGCGTCGCCGGCCCTGGCTGACCCCGCACGAGCGCACCCTCCCCGAGTACGACGACAACAACTGGGGAGCGTGGTTGCGGCGGTTCGAGCGCGAGCAGACGGAGGCGTTCGCGTTCTACGACGGCACGAGAAGGCCGGGCCGCCACAACGCGGAAGGCCGCCACCGGTGGTGGGGCGGCACAGGCCACACCGTGGACTCCGCCATCGCCGCCGCGCGCCAGCACGCAAGGACGGGGAACGCCACCCCGTTGCGGCTGCTGCCCATGCGGCCACGGTACCAGGAGGTGCAGCAGCAGCAGCGCCGCAGCTGCCGCCCGGTGAAGGAGGAGCCGCGCTCGCCTCCGCGTCGTGGAGGAGGAGGCACCGGCATCGTCATCCGCGAACGCCGCGAACAACGACGTTCGCCACCACGCGGACGGCTCTACCTGCGCCGCCCTAGAGCAAGGACGCCTCCACCTCCCGTGGAGACGATCCCGTACGGGTACGACGTGCCGTCCCCGCTACGGAACGAGCACGACGGCGACGCGCCGAGTTCCTGGCCGCCATCGCGGACTCGGTGACCACCATCGAGCGCGACAGCCCCGGCTACATGGCCGCCATCGTCACCTCGGTGGCAACGGCGGCAGCCTCGTCCTCCTCCGGCGGCGCCTCCTGCAGCCGTGCACCGCGTCGCCATGACGGCGCGTCCACCAGCCAGGGCGGATCCGGCTCCTCCTCCGCCTACATCGTGGTCGACGACGACGACGACGGCGATGGCAGCGGCGACGAGGCCTGGCTGGAGGTCAACTACTACGGCTAGGGTTTAGGGTACGGCGCCTAGGCCGCCCAAGTTCAAATTCATTCGAAAATCTTTGTAATATATAAGAAAAATGAATGAAATTTGAACTTTTTATATTAGTTTGCAATGTTTTTAAAAGCCCCTGAGGTGTTCGACAAATTGCTCGCGATTGGGGGTGGATCTTTGAGGGTGGCACTGTGGGCAGCCTCCAAATATTGACCGGACACATGTCCGGCACCACCAAATGAGGACCAATTGGAGGTGCCCGACACACATTTAGAGGCCCCCGTGGAGATGCTCTTAATTTCACCTTGAGCTTCAGGTCAGGTCCAAGCACTGTTGACTAGCTAGGCTATGCGTTATGCCTAGCCCACATGCATGTACAAACTGCACAGGCGCAGCATGCATGCAGGAAGGCAGTTCCATGCAGCTGGAGGAGAGAAGAAAAGAAAGGGAGACTTTCTGGCAAGATCATTTCCGCAGGAGGCTACCGAGAGATTTAAAAAGGCAACAGAGGAAAATGCTACGGATCCTCTACTGCGGCTCTGCAGGAAGCATCTGTGTGGCCGTGTTGGACTGTTGGCCTGAACACGAAGAAAACGGAAGATCAAACCAACAAGAAACGATATTTAACGTGAAATTTTTATTGAGTTTCTATGTTCTCTCAACTTGTTATCGACCAAGCATATTTCTTTCTTTCTACTGCTTCATGTACCGTGTTAGTGGAAAAGAACTAAAAGAAATGCACGACTTAGAACTACAACATGTGTACTATGAGCTGAGATTTTGTTCAAATATTCAGATTACTTATGGTGTAGTGGACTTTTACTTTGAATTTATCTGTATGTAGTTTGAAGTTTGAACCCGAACCTTAAGCAGTATGTCCTGTCAGTTTGTAAGCCAAATTGATCTTAAATATCTAGAATAATCGTCAGAGAATTACTGGTCATTGACCGGACATTTTATTTCTGCACAATATTGATTCGAATCCAAAATTTGGGGCTTAAATTTATGAGTGTGTTTTCCTTAAACCATGTACAATATCATATCGAGCTAAAATCTGTCGACAATATCCAACCATGGTCTTTTCGATTCAAAGGATTTGCATATAAATTTTGGATGATTAAAATTCTTAAGATTTTCACTAAAACCTATAGTAAATATAACACACTCGTATTATTTTTTAAATCCTTTGCTTTTTTCCTGTGACCTAATGCAACAAAATTTGATGCATATCAATTTGTGTAGGATTAAAGTGTGCATGGTATTTCCTATTCCATCGTTTTTTTTTAAATCCTGCGAATTAAATCAAAGAGGCTATGTCCAATTTTTATTTACGAAAATATATGGCGCGAACCAAAGCAAAGGGATGGATTGGAAGAAGTTGTGGCCTGGAGTAAGAGCATCTCCAGCAGCTCATTCAGATTTGGTCCTCTATATCTCCATATAGAGGATCATCTAAAAAGATTCCTTTTTGGATGTCCCTAGTTTTTCACATCTATATGCATAACATCTATATTCTCTCTCATATATTTTAGTATTATCTTGCAACTATCATTCAACATTTTTCTTTCCATGTGGTCTTATCCGGCCAATGAGAGTGAGTAGTTTGGTTTGGATGATCATCTATGCGTCCCCCAAATGTGGATGACGGATAGAAGAGCTGGAGGAACATATATCGATAGATGACGTGATAGATGAGCTGCTGGAAACGTTTTTTTGGTCTGGGTCATCTATATTTGGTTTGGATGTCCGTTTAGATGAGCTGTTGGAGATGCTGGAGCAACGGGAGCAGATGATGGCCTCCGTCCCGTCGCGTCCCATCGCAGAGCAGAGCTAGCTAGCTACGACCACGGTACGCCTCGCTCACTCGCTGACACCTCCGCCTTTCCGCATTGACCTGCGAGCTCACCGGCGGCCACCCGGTTCCGTCGCTCCATGATTCCCACTCACTGTTGCTTCCACTCGATCGATTCCAAATTCTCATTCCCTCTTCCACTACCCAGGGCGTCCCCCTTTTATTCCAGCCTCCGCCCACTCTGCTCCACACACACCCCACCGCGAGCGCCGCCGCCGCCCCGGCGCAGCCACAATGCCTCCTACTGCCATGTTCCTCGCTCTACTCCTCCTCATCCTCCTGCCGGCCTCTTCGTCGGCGTCCCCGGACCGCGACATCTACGCGTTGGGCAAGCTCAAGGCCGCCCTGGTCCCCAACCCCTCCGCGACGCCGGCGCTGCTCCAAGACTGGGACCCGGCAGCAACCTCGCCCTCCCACTGCGCCTTCACCGGCGTCACCTGCGACGCCGCCACCTCCCGCGTCGTCACCATCAACCTCACCGCCCTCCCGCTCCACGCCGGCACCCTCCCTCCCGAGCTCTCCATCCTCGACGCCCTCGCCAACCTCACCATCGCCGCATGCTCCCTGCCCGGCCACGTCCCCGCCACGCTCCCCACCCTGCCATCCCTCCGCCACCTCAACCTCTCCAACAACAACCTCTCCGGCCCATTCCCCTCCCCCTCCGGCGCCACCCCGTACTTCCCGTCCCTCGCCCTCCTCGATTGCTACAACAACAACCTCTCCGGCCCGCTCCCGCCCTTCACCACCACCCACGCCACGACGCTCACGTACCTCCAGCTCGGCGGCAACTACTTCTCGGGCCCATCCCGCCCTCCTACGGCGCCCTCGCCGCGCTCCGCTACCTCGGCCTCAACGGCAACGCGCTGTCCGGCGCCATCCCCACCTCCCTCGCCAACCTCACGCTCCTCCAGGACATGTACCTCGGCTACTACAACCAGTACGACGGCGGCGTGCCCCCCGAGTTCGGCATGCTCCGCAGCCTCGTGCGCCTCGACATGAGCAGCTGCAACCTCACCGGCCCCATCCCGCCGGAGCTCGGGAGGCTCAAGAACCTCGACACGCTGTTCTTGCTATGGAACCGGCTCTCCGGGGAGATACCGCCCGAGCTCGGCGACATGGCCAGCCTCCAGTCGCTCGACCTCTCCGTCAACGACCTCGCGGGCGAGATTCCCGCCAGCCTCGCCAAGCTCACGAATTTGAGGCTGCTCAACCTGTTCCAGAACCACCTCCGCGGCGGGATACCGGAGTTCGTGGCGGACCTGCCGGAGCTCGAGGTGCTGCAGCTCTGGGAGAACAACCTCACCGGCGCGCTGCCCTCGGCGCTGGGCAGGAACGGCCGGCTCAAGACGCTCGACGTCACCACGAACCACCTCACGGGCCCTGTCCCGCAGGGGCTCTGCGACGGCGGCAGGCTCGAGACGCTCGTGCTCATGGACAACGGCTTCTTCGGCCCCATCCCGGAGCCGCTCGGCGGGTGCAAGACGCTCGTTCGCGTGCGGCTGAGCAAGAACTTTCTGAGCGGCGCCGTGCCGGCGGGGCTGTTTGATCTGCCGCAGGCCAACATGCTCGAGCTCACCGACAACCTGCTCTCCGGCGAGCTCCCGGACGTCATCGGCGGTGGCAAGATTGGGATGTTGCTGTTGGGGAACAACATGATCGGCGGCAGGATCCCGGCGGCCATCGGCAACCTGCCCGCGCTGCAGACGCTGTCGCTCGAGTCAAACAACTTCTCTGGCAGCCTCCCACCGGAGCTCGGCCGGCTGAGGAACCTGTCCAGGCTCAACGTCAGCGGCAACTCGCTCACGGGTGCGATCCCGCCGGAGCTCACGCGCTGCGCGTCGCTCGCGGCCGTCGACGCCAGCCGCAACCGCCTCACGGGAGAGATACCGGAGGGTGTCACGTCGCTGAAGATCCTGTGCACGCTGAACGTGTCGCGGAACGCGCTCTCCGGCGAGCTCCCGCCTGGGATGTCCAACATGACGAGCCTCACCACTCTGGACGTCTCCTACAACGCGCTCTCCGGCGCGGTCCCGATGCAGGGCCAGTTCCTGGTGTTCAACGAGAGCTCCTTCGTCGGCAACCCCGGCCTCTGCGGCGGGCCCCTGGCCGCCGCCGACGACGCGGCAGCCTGCAGCGAGCTCGGTTCCGGCGCTGGCGCAGGCGTGCTGTCCCTCCGCCATTGGGACTCGAAGAAGATGCTGGTGTGCCTCGCGGCCGTCTTCGCCGCCCTCGTGGCCGCGTTCCTGGGCGGGAGGAAAGGGTGCGAGGCGTGGCGTGAGGCGGCGCGGCGGCGGTCGGGGGCGTGGAAGATGACGGTGTTCCAGAAGCTGGACTTCTCGGCGGACGACGTGGTGGAGTGCCTGAAAGAGGACAACATCATCGGCAAGGGCGGCGCCGGCATCGTCTACCACGGCGTGACGCACACCGGCGCCGAGCTGGCCATCAAGCGGCTCGTGGGCCGCGGCGTGGGCGGCGACCGGGGCTTCTCGGCGGAGGTGGGCACGCTGGGGCGGATCCGGCACCGCAACATCGTGCGCCTGCTGGGCTTCGTCTCCAACCGCGAGACCAACCTGCTGCTCTACGAGTACATGCCCAACGGCTCGCTCGGGGAGATGCTCCACGGCGGCCACCTCGGCTGGGAGGCCCGCGCGAGGGTGGCGCTCGAGGCCGCGCGAGGGCTCTGCTACCTCCACCATGACTGCGCGCCCATGATCATCCACCGCGACGTCAAGTCCAACAACATCCTGCTCGACTCCGCGTTCGAGGCACACGTCGCCGATTTCGGCCTCGCAAAGTTCCTCGGCGGCGGTGGCGGCGGCGCCTCCGAGTGCATGTCCGCCATCGCCGGCTCCTACGGCTACATCGCCCCAGGTAACACTCACCGATCAATGATCACAACACCATTTCTCATTCGACAGATTCATGCTCTTGATAACAAAATCTGATAAAACAGCAGTCTTGATTCAAACACATGACAACTACTAGAGATTTCTGTCTGAAGGCCAACTGAACTGGCCCTACCTTAACTGCATTCTGTACTCTGTTCTTGGATTTTAGTTCAGTTTCCACTTTCCAGTACTGTTTGTACCCACACACACACACCGGCCCTGTTCTTGTTGCCATGTGCAAAGGTCAACTAGAGAGACGACAGACATTCAGCATTTGAGCTGCCAGGGGCATTGGCGACAGTGACAGTGATTAGTGGTTGTTGTTAGTGTCTATTTTGTCCTGACCCTGTTTCTGGAAGATCTTGTTGCCATCTGTATGAACATATGTCACCTAGAGACAAGACAAAGATTTCCTTTTGCCTTTAAGAATTGTGGATATTTTGGACCCATTGGTCATTAATTCAGATAGTTTTTGTCTTGATTAATGAACTGATCATGTTTCGCCGTTTGACGTGGCAGAGTATGCGTACACGCTGCGGGTGGACGAGAAGAGCGACGTGTACAGCTTCGGCGTGGTGCTCCTGGAGCTCATCACGGGGCGGCGCCCCGTGGGCGGGTTCGGCGACGGCGTCGACATCGTGCACTGGGTCCGCAAGGTCACCGCGGAGCTCCCTGATGGCGCCGGCAGCGCGGCCGTTCTCGCCGTCGCCGACCGCCGTCTGTCGCTCGAGCCAGTGCCACTGCTGGTAGGCCTCTACGACGTGGCCACCGCGTGCGTCGAGGAGGCCAGCACCGCTCGACCCACCATGCGTGAGGTCGTGCACATGCTCTCTCAGCCCGCCATCGCCTCCGCTGTGGCAGCAGCTGACGTGGTCCAGCCTGACGGCGATGACCTGCTCCTATCCTTCTGACACGCTGCCGGAGTTCTTTGATCGTAAGCAGGGAGCGAATTAAGGTTAATGTACGCTGCTAACCGCTGCTAGTTTTGGTTTACCCTTGGTGCTTAGTTTTGTGGCGTGTGTATGAGTAATAACAGTTCTAAAGCTACCAGTATGTGCTTCAGCCTGAACTGAAGGTGGAAGACTGGGGGAATGAATGTCTGTATGCCATTGTGCATAGCTGAATTCCGCAAATGGATATATGTACATATTAGTAAAATCTCAAGCTGCGATATTCCTATGGTACATATCTCCCAAGGAATTTTTTTAAGTATATCCCTTTGCTGCTCGTAGTCGATTCATTTTCTTCCTTTTTATCTTCTTTCTGTTATTATGTCGATCATAGCCATGGTGGAAGCAAGAAAAGAGTCTTGGCAAGGAAAAGGTAAATTCTTTTGTTGGCGATCAGTGGATGATTGCAATCCATCGCTGCAGAATCGAATTGATACCGAGCGGGGGAAGAACAAACAACCAAACTTCCCTTTAGTATCTATTCCCCTCCTTTTTGGTTCTCATGACATTTCATCTACTTGCTTTTGCTCGAAAAACTGGCTAGATATATAAGCACGTATTCCTTGAGTGAATGGAAAAGTTTTGAGATGTCCGGTCCTAAAAGTCCGAATAATGGTAGCTAGGCATGAAATTTGAACCGAGCCAAACTGACTCTTAGTTGGCCGAGCTTGAATGAGACAAGTATACATATAACTTATTTTCTTTTGCCAGAATAAATAAGCAAAACGAGTAGCTTGAAACTCCTCTGTTTTCACTATAACTCATTAGTGTCTAAAATGAAAACTTTGCTCAGCTCGTTTAGTAACGAGTTCGAGTCAAGCTAAGTTGAGTTCCGAACTACTCGTTTAAGTCGCGGGATTCAAGTTTTAGTCCCATCCCTAGTGAGAGAATGCACGCATAACGTCGAGTTGGATCCAGTGTAGCCAAGTGGTTCACATGCTGAGCAAGCAGACTAGCTCTTTCTTCTATCACTCCTTATGCATTCTTGGCTTCTCGCTAGAGACTGTGGCATGCGGTAGTGATCAAGTGAAGTATTCCAAACTGAGAGATCATAAAGTCGTCATTGAGATAAAGTAAAATATGCACGTAAAATTTATTATTTTGATAGGCTATCTTCTACGACAAATTAACTTTCTTTTCAGATTTTAAATTCAGAAATACTTATATATTCTTTGGTTTATTTAGTAATGTTTCTCTAGAATTACATTGTTTCTGGTACTGTGACACTACATAAATCAATATAAATTTCATAATTTCATGTCGGCATAACCTATTGCTCTTGTAAAATTACACTACCATCAAATGATCAGTTTTCTGTCATCTTTTTTTGTATCTTGTATTCGTGAGTAGATACTTTATTTCTAAATTTGTAAATCCGTACAGAATAATTTCAACAGAATATGTACTCGTTGCTGGAACAGTAGAAACACTTATCCTAGTCTTTCATCACCTTATGATAAACAATTTAAAACTTCTATAACTTGTATGCAAGCTCTTTGTGCGGCTAGGACCGCTTGATTGTCGACTAATTTTAATGATTGTATTAATATATCAACCCTTCTTTCATATTATATTGAACTTTTTTAGTTTATCATAAATTATGTTGTTGTTATTTGTATTATTTTTATTAATATAGATTTCCCAATACACCGTCGCAAACAGTTTTTTTCACATGTGAAGTGTAGAATTAACTATGTAATCACGCTAATTTAGAGGTAAATAGATATTCGAGATTAAGTTATACAAAATTTTATTTACTATTACGCTTATTTAAGTTGTGCCAATTATATTATCCAAAAATGATTTAAATCCTGTATAATTTAAATAAAATTTGCAACAATGCATTTCATCCTAAATCTAAGAAACCCAACTAACATGGCACTGCTCCAACAACAATTTTTCATGCATATTAAGATAATTATGTACTTTTATATGTGTTCTCATTCGTACTATCCATAAATATGTACTACTAGTACTACATAACTTGGTTGAGTCTTTGAAAGTATACGAATACCACAGTAGTAGTATAAAGCAAGGAAAACAGGGAAGCTTCTGCGATCCTTGACAAACTATAGGAGCGTGGCTGCAAGGAATGATTGAAACAGAGAAGCTTTTGCACGTACACGTACACCGCTAGCGAGATGGACGGGTCCGAATGCATGCATGCTGCTTTGCTTTGTTCCAAAAGGATCTTTCCGTGTGTCGTCGACAGACAGACAGACACTCGATCGGAGTCGATGGAGCAAAACTTGAACGATTTTCTTTTCGGTCCGACTCGCTCACATTCTTTTTTTTTGAAAGGATCTACACTGTGTAATCAACCGAAAATACAGAGAAAGAACAGGATTACACAGACATACAAGCCGAAGACGCCCAGAACAACAGCAGCACCAGAAGACGCCGCTGAACCGCCGCAACACCTAGAGAAGACCTCCGTCGCCGACCACCGCCGGAGAAGAAGGCACCAGGCCGCCGCCAACCCCGGGAAAAGGGACACCCCACACATGTAGAGGACCGCAAATGCCGTCCGCCGCAAGCGACGGAGCTGAAGCACAATGAACGTGCACGCCACGGTGCCTCCTCCCCGCAACCACCTCTCTTCCAACCACCCCTGCTCTGAGAACCACAGCTCGCCGGAGTCGCCGCAGGAAGCAAGTCTTGAACACCCCTTCTTCCCTCGCCACCTCGGCCGGCCGAAGAAGGACGAAGACCATGCCGCAGAAAAGCAGAGCACGCCGGCATCCGCGCTCCTCCCCACGCCACCATGGCCGGAAGAAGAGCCTTGGCCGCCGCACCAATAGCCCGCGAGCACCTCCAGGATCCTAGAAAAGGATCTCCTGTACAGGCGGAGGAGGCCGCTGATGCCGGGCACCAGCTCCCCGCCGCACCACCCCCAGCACCCCCACACCATGGCCAGGAGAAGCCACGACGAGGCGAAGAAGGGGGCGAGGGACCAAAATCCACAAGCCAGCCGCCACCTCCGCCACGGCGACCGACCCAGGAAGACCAAACCTCACCAGATCCGCCGATCTGGGAGAGAACCAAACCACCGGAAGCTCGCCAGCTCCGTCCCAGAGGACCTCGCCGCGATGGAGAAGAAGCTCCGGCCACACTCCCTTTATTCCACAGCGCCGTCGCCACCACCACCCTGCCGACGCCGCCGGAGAGCCCTACTCTACTATTTACAGGCCATGAGCATAGATCGGAGGCCCCTCCACCCTCCCGCCGTCACAAGGACGGCCGGAGATGGAGGAGCCCGCCGATCCAGCCGCCGGCCACGCGAGGAGAGTGGGTTCGCCCCCTTTCGCCTGTCGGTCGCCTCGAGAGGGAGAGGGGAAAAGAGAGTTGGCTTCCGACTCGCTCACATTCGCTATTGCAATACTGACAATTGCTACTGCTCCTCGCATTCGATGCCATGAAGATCACTCGAGTGGAGGAGTGACCAACGGCAACGGCCGGGAGACAAAAAGCTGGACATCAAGTCCTCGCATTCGGTCCGTAGCTTCAGGGATATGATCGCCCGAGAGAAAGGCAGCAGCAGCCAGACAGTCTTCTTTTCTCCTCATCCAGCTGCATGCTGCCTGTAGAGCCTGCATGTGTGCTACGGCTACTGCCCGCAGCCTAGCTAGACACAACTCCGGACCTGAAGCTGAAGCTGAAATAGTCGTCGCGTGAAGCTGAAGCTGAAATGGTCGTCGCGTGAGGCCAAAGCAAGGCAAGGAAAACACAAGGACAGGACGCATCGATAGTACCGGGCGTCTATGGTCTTGAACGCCTCGAGCCCTCGAGTAGTAATTGATGGGTGTCTGCCAAGTGCGGCGCCATTCATCGCTCTCTTTCCACTCTCTCGGACAGTTACTTGACCTGGCATGGCATCCACGGAGGATAACGTAGAGGTGCCACGCAAGAATTAACAGTTGTGAATGTGAATCAACGGAGCGCGCGCGCCTAGCAGGCTGTGGATTGACAGTGCAAACTCGTCCTGCATCTTCACACACCAGCTTGTGTCTTAAGTTACATGACTGCCGCCTGACTGCCTGCCTGCATCGAGTGTTAGAAAACTCAATGGAATTTTTTTTCTTTTCATTTTTGTATTCAGGGCTTACACAAAAGCGAAAATAAAATAAAATAAAGCTTAGAGTTTTCAAAATGTGCATAGTTGCACTATACTCAGATTCAAGTTCCTGTCATTTTGTAGCCTATATAATACGAAATACTTCACATTGAAATATTGTACGTTTATACTACACTACCTCCGTCTAGTATAATTAAAGAGGTCGTATAATTTTTTGTAAAAAATCAAACCATGTGAAGTTTGACCAAACTTCTAGAATAAATTACCAGTCTCTATATGTAATGTCAAATCGATGTTATTAGATAATAAATGATTCACTATCTTTTTAGAAATGATAGAATTATTGATTGTATATACACATGGTCAAACTTTAATTTGTTCGACTTCAGAAATAATTTATACGACTTGTTTTTAGAACAGAAGTAGTATATCGTCTTGAGCACATACATAATGTATGTATTTTGAAACCTTAAGATATGGCTTTTTATTTCTTTTTAAATACATGGCTATGGATCATTTTGTGTTTCGAGCTCGAGCTCCATTTTCAGTTTCTGTTGGGATTATGTACTACTTATCTTTTCGGGTGAAAGAACAAACTTTCTCCGTGCGCTGGTTAGATAAAAGTGTTTAGGCAACGAAGATATATAGCTGGTTAATAATTAAGTTAGGGGGAAGGATTAGTGTCAGCTAGCCATAGAGTTGACGAGTAAAACAACACACTGTTTAAAGATTGGGAATCGGGAACCGCACTCCACATGTACTCTATTATCTTACCCTGCTCTCCTCTTACTTTCTCTCCCACTTTGGCATATAAACACTCGACAGCATAAAAATGCACTACGTACAGTCGTCGATCGCTCATCCATCCATGGTGCCACCTAGCTATAGGTAGCAAAAGACCTCTATGATTAACCTAATTATAACCTGGCCATAGAAGAACATAAAAGGTAGAAATTCCGAGCATTGCATGGATGAACAAAAAGGGATGTGACGTGGGAATTTATATAACGACGACATTCGTCCTCCATTAGCCTGACAGCTTTTGTTTATTTTGCTACGTTTAATAACCTGCATGTTTTCTTAGCACCTGGACGAGTCAGCCAATTAACGGACATAGGAACATGATCCGCTTGTATTATTGGTAGTAGAGAAGAAGAAAAAAAAACTAGCTAGCCTTACCATTCTACTATATATAAAAGGCAGAAGAAACCGCTCCTTCTCAGCGAGCCACGTCGCGGGAGAACCAGGACCGTCGGATCGCCGCGACGGACGGCTGCGATCTACCCACGTCGCCCCCAAATCACCGAGTACTGTTCATGCTCGAATTTTAGCCAATCACAGTGCGACACGTCACCCGGTCACCACCGCCCGCGCTCCCGGTCAGCCAGTCGCCCCGTTGGCACGATTTTTGGCGCACCAGTTTTGCAGAAAGCCCCCCGCAAAGGACTGATGCGCAAAACCCGCAAACTGCAGGGACTCCCAAGCAAAATCGCCGCACAACACGCACTCCTCCTTCTCTCTCCCCGCGACGGCGCGGGTCGCCGCCGGCGCCGGCGCGCATCGCCGCCGCTGGGCACCTCCCCGCACGCATCCAACCACACGGGAGACGCGCCGTCACCGCCGCGCCATCCTACCCCAACGCCGCGTCCTGGGAGGCTCCGAGCTCGCCGGAATCGCCGCCGCCCTCTCCGCTGTCCGCCGCCACGTTTGCTCGCCGCGAAGGACGCTCCGGCGACCAAAAATCCGGCGGCGCCGCCGCTCCCGGGACCCTTGCGTCCAGCCGCGTCGAACGCGCGGAGGCGCACATCCCGCCTCGCCCTGACGCGAATTTTATTTGGGGACTCCATATTTTTATTTGGGGAAAAAATTTACTTGCCCCACTTACATGAATTTGAATTTAAAACATTCATGCAACTACAAAGTTCAAATGACCAAATATGAATTTCACTCACTACGAATTATTAAAAATGGCAAACAACAATATAGTCATATTCAAACATTTAAATTTGCTTACAAAAGTATGAAATATTCCAAAATTTGTAAAAAAAAGAGATCTTCACAACTACAAAACAAATATGCTCCAACATTTTAAACTGGTGAAAATTTGAAACAAACTGTAATGCACATACTCTTTACAACAATTTCTAGAACATCAAAATATTTCTATAAACAGCCTCGCAAATATTACTGTTTATAATTTGTGCCATATAAACGACTTTCAAATTTACATATCTTTTAAATCTACTCATTTTAAAAACACAAAAAGAAATTCAAATGTGAAACCGGCCCAATTTAAACAGTTTTCGAAATCTACACAATTTTTAGACACATACTCCTTAGAATTTAACTAATTTCCAAACATACATACATAATTTTCAAATGTGCACACTACCAAATTTAAATTTTATTTACTGCACAGGCGCGGCCTTGTGTAACTTTTCAAATTCATTTCAAATTCAAATCAAACCAAATTTAAAATTTATGTCACAATCAAAATAATCATTACGTATACTTTGGAACCTTTTCCAAATTATTGCAAAACTTGAAAATTTTAAATTGCACACCAACAAAATATAAGAAAATATCAAAATGCTAGGGAAAAAATTGTCAACTATTTTCACACAAAACAAATAAGTTTTGGAAATTCAAATTGGCCTACATTTTATTTTTCACACAAAACAATTTTTTTTACAAATTCAAATATGTAAAAATCAAAATAATCATTACATATACTTTCCAACCTTTTCCAAATTATTGCAAAACTTGAAAATTTTAAATTGCACACCAACAAAATATAAGAAAATATCAAAATGCTAGGGAAAAAATTGTCAACTATTTTCACACAAAACAAATAAGTTTTGAAAATTCAAATTGGCCTACATTTAGACATGGGAAAAACAATCATATTTGAGCATTCAAACCCAAATTACAAATTCAAATATTTTGACGTGTCATACGACTTCCAAACCTGCTCATTTCGTAAACATTAAAGCAAAATGCAAATTTCAACAAACTCCAAATTGTTCAATTCCTAAAATCTACATTTGAGCATTTCAACTCAAATTTCAAATTTACATATTCCAGAATTTTAAATTCCTTCCAAATCTGATCATTTTTCGTAAACATTAAAATAATACAAATATGAATACATTTTAATACGTCAAACCTTCACATTCTCAGCAATCTTCTAAGCGCAAACTTTCCGAGTTCAAATAATACTCAAATTTCAACATGATTTTTTTTAAAAAAATATTCGAAAAAAATTCAAATCCACGGGCGCGGCGAAGCCCGCGCATAGTCCCCTAGTATAGTTAATTAGCGGCAAGAATCACACCAACATAAAATTTTAATTGCAGAAAAAATTGCACCCATCAGTTGCATTTGTAGTGGGCCAGAATATATGCGGCGCTGTCGTCTCTCGATCCCTATCGTCTTTAGCTTTTGAGGCACGTGTGCATCCATGTTGACTACAGTCCGGCCATGGCACAATAATTGGTTTGTCAAATCCTTTTATGTCCACTAGAAATATGATTCTTATATGTTTGATTGCCTTCGGAGCACTAAGAACTTCCATTTTCTTTTAAGGAGATCCACACTCCTTGTGAGAATATATTCCCAATGCATAAAGTTTGCGTTTGACATTATAGTGGATCACGATAATGAAGCCTTTTCAACCAGTTTTTGTCTACATTTGCTGCTAAATACACTTAGTATGTTTTCATGCTTCATTCCATTTCTCCGCAGCAGATTATTGTAAGATATAAATCCGCAGAAAACTCGGCCAAAATGAAGGGCTGTTTTTTTTTTTCTGGAGTTACGAAAAGGAGGCTCACCAGTCACCACTGGTCTCTTTCTTTTGCGGGCAATTACTCCAGGCCTAACTTACGCGGCCCATTTCATTGTTTAGACCACGGCTGGCGCGGCCCAGGCTGGTTGATCCACTTACGCTTTGGCCTTTCTCCAGCGAGCGTGCTGCCCTAAACCAACAACGGCAAGACCGCCGCCGGCCGTCGAAGCGCCGCCGCACACTCTACCTCGCCGTCGCCGCCCCGCCTGGCGGCACAGGTTCCACAACGCCGGCTCTCCGCCCCCGCGCGTAAGGTCCCACCTCAACCTCACTTGCTACCTCCCACCTGCTCCTGCTGTACCCCTCTCTGTCACGCCCAAGTCGCCGCCCCTTGCAGATGCTGCAGCAGCTTATTGATTTGGTTCACGTAAATGGATATGATAGATTACATGCTACCGTAATCACTCTTATATGGTTTTGCAAACATCTTTGCTTCTGTATGCAACGCGTTTCTGAACTATGGAGGAAGAATTTGGTTGCAGTCTGGAAGACTTATAACAATGTCAACGCCTAGACTCTATCCCTGTTTTGTACTCCCTCTGTTTCAAAATATAAGTTGCATCACCTACTCACCTACCATGTATCCAGACATGTTTTAGTTGCAAGATTCATGTTGAATCTTGCACTATGTGGCTGTGTCAGTCGGAATTCTGCTTAGGATCGTGTCTCCAGAAGGCTTCATGATCTTCTGCTGCATAGCTGATTAGTTTCCACTGCTCGCAACTGTCTTTGATTGCCACCAACATAGTAGTAATATTGGCATCTCGCTTTGCACTTTTGAACACTCTTGCTGCAGGCCGATACCCAATTCTATGAAATATAGATGTCCCATTTTACTTTGCCCATCTGACTGAATTTTCTCGGCAGGCTTAGCAGTGAGCGATGGACCAGGCGACCGCCGCCACATTGACTCCCCCTGACCCGAGAGGGAAGGCCACCCTGCTCCTCGGAGCAGAATCGTTCACAGTCAGCTCCGAGTCTGGTACCCTGTCGGAGCAGCTGGCGGCGATGAGGGAGAAAAGCATGGTGATCCTCAAGGACTACATCACCAGGCACAACGCTCCCAACGACGTCCCTGACGAACCCGTCGAGGGCTCGTCCGGTGATGAGGGCGAGGTGCTCGCCAAAAACCCACCGAAGAAATCTAAGAAGCAGAAGTGACCCTCCTAGTCTCGTTTGGTTTATGTGATTTTTCTTAGTCGCTTTGCAAAGATCAGAGATCATGTTGTTGTCCGCTCCTATCTGTTCCTTTTGACATGAACAGATCAAATTATTGTTAGCCACTGGCTGCTTATTTGTGTAAGAAACTGCTGATGGTAGATGCCCGAGTGATTTTCAAATGTTGTTCAGGGGAAATTTGCCCCCTTTCTGCACGACTCATTTGTTAGATGTTATGCTTTTGAGTACGAGCTTCAGCACACAAGAGTTCCTTGCTGTGACATGTCCATCTGCAGTAAGGTACCAAACACTTGAAATTCAATGAGCAACAGATCTTTCCAGTATAAACAGGAAGTTAATGTACTCTCTATATTACATGTATCAAAATGTGGATAAATGCTCTCAGCAAACTCCATTAACCATGTTTTTTAGATCATAAAAGAAGACTGTTAAAACTATGTTTCCAACTCTTTTCAAAATTCCTGAAGCTTCTGCCTTGTGGCATGTTCATCTTCCTTCATTCACATGCATACAAATACAAACCAAGTGATGCATGAAACAAAAGCAAAGGAGCAAGCAGAGTAGCTTTTCTTCCCTTCATCCCTTATACATTCTTGCTTGCGGCCGGCAATGACGATGATCTTGTTGGGATCCTGGCCGGCGGCGTCCTGGAGTTGGAGGCGTGTCGGCGTCGGGTTTTGCTGGAGGTGCTCGTCCTCTCCGGCGATGGAGCTCGCTGCTCCATGGTGGAGCACCCCCTTCGTCGTGCTCGCGGTCCCCGGTGGCCGCCGTGTGCGACTTTCCCCGCTCTGGAGCTCGGTGCGGCGGCTCCAAATCTGAAGTTTGAGGCTATTGTGGTTGCAGCAAGGGAGCTCGGCGACTGGCAGCGCAGGATGGAGGCTCTCCGGAGTTCGAGGACCGGCGACTTCCCGTCCGTCAGGGGACATCTTCGTTTCCAAGGCGTTTGTGAAGGTGCGGCGGCGGCGCGCCGCCAGAACGTGCTGCTCTGTGTCGGTGGCTCAGCTCTGCAGAGGGACTTGTGTGTAATTTTCATCTTTGTGGAGGTCCTCTCTGTATAATCCTTGTTGTAATTTCAGTGGTTTCCCGCAAAAAAAAAAGGAACACTGCCCTATAATTTATTGTAAACATCAAGCATTACCGACAGTTAAAATTCGCCAAACAATCAACAGATCGACAAACAGAAAGATAGTTGAGGGGCCTGACCAGCATGATGCGACGGAGCTGGCGAAGAGAACTCGGGCTGGAGCGGGACATACTCGTAGTTGATCCAGCTCACGATTGGCCGGACCTGGACACAAATGATGGTATTTAGGATATATATAAGGCGACGATTGGATGAATGGTACACGAGTAATACCTTCCAAGATGTCAACTGGATATTGGCGAAGTCCTTCTTAACCTTGCTCTTCACTTGCCCAAATGGTCTCCCTGGAATCTTATGAAAAGTTATGTTTATGGATAGATACACGCATTGGATAGGAATATCGGATTGAATACCTTCGACCACCAATCCATAATACATCATGAACACCAAGTTATTCAGTGGTGATGCAGCTAGCTGCTCCACTATGACCTGCATATATAGTCCAGGCAATCAGTTGAGCTCCACAAGTTCAGAACAAATGACAGCATGAGTCATGGCTATAATGCCAAGCTAAAACAGCAGTTGTCTTCTTGGCTGTAGTTTCTTTTCCTTTCTTCCCCTTGAAAAGCCTGTCCATCAGCTTGTGGAAAAAATGGCCGAATGGTCCCGCGTACGCAAATCCATATAGCTGTTTTGTTTGCCAAATCACAGTCAATGTATGTAAGTTGGAAACTAAACAAGAGTACAACTAACAGAAGAGTGAGAGTTGCTTGGACTCTTGGTTCAGTATACCGCTAAAAAGACAGCCATATAGTAATTTTATTTTTAACCATACATTCACATGTATAATTTAAAATTTGTACTTCCCAAGTTCTTGTACTATAGATGTAAGAACATTGTACATGTATGAAAACTTTCAGACATTTTCAGAACACACAAAATGGATTTTGACAATGTGGCCGGTGTTTCTGCAGTTCTCGCTTCTGAACTTATTACACAGAATGTGGCCGGTGTTTCTGCAGTTCTCGATTCTGAATCTATTATACAGAATGTGGGCAGTTTCTGTGTTTGTTAACCTTGAACTTATTATATAGAATCGGTAGACCTATGTGGACCATGTTATGAATATGCAACTTGTATTCCACGGGGGCCAATGGCCACAATATATAGTACATATGACTTGGGGGACACGAAAGTAAATCTAGTCTAATACGGACTCCTAGACCAATACTAATACTCCTTAACACCCCCCTCAAATGCAAAGCGTATGCAATAGCATTGCATTTGAAGAAGTGTAACACTAGAAAATAAAAAGATAATCCAAAATCCGCGTCTTGAGAGTGTCATCGTAGCATGAAGAGTCTTCAAAACCTGTGGAGTCAAGCCAAACAATCGATCATAGAAGACCGACAAAAGACCGACAAAGACCGATAGACGATCAGAAGAAAGATAGAGACCGAGAGACGATCAGAAGTAGAGCATGTCATAACAGATCATAGCACAAGGAACCAATGGCATAAGAAGCCCACGGCAAAAGAATGTGCGTAGATCAACAATGACAATGCGAAAGGAGGCCACAAAAATCCCATAGAAAGGACTAGGACCGAGGCCACAACAGGACCGAGAAGATGAGGCCACAAACGGACCGAGATAATGAGGCCACAAACGGACCGAGAAGAAGAGGCCACAGAAGGACCGAGAAGAAGAGGCCACAAACGGACCGAGAAAATAGGCTGACAAATAAAGGTATAGTGGATTCTCATGACATGAAACACGAAAAAGAAACAGATTTGGTGGACGCAGCGGAAAAACAGGAAAACACGTTTTATTTTATTTTAAGATAACTGATGTCTAATGCAACGAACAGCAACTAGTAGCAAACCATGCATGCGGGAAACAGAAATAAAGAGCAGTAGGGCACGAAGTAGCTAGCAGCATGAGAGCCGCATGCGTGCTGAAAGAGATCAGCAGCGCTGGCTGACGGGAACGTGACGCAGAGGCAGCCTTGGAGGACGGATCATGGAGGCCCAGCGAGGAGCATGCGGGCCGGCAGCAAGCTGTAGATCGATCTGGAGGTCACGCCCCGACGGGAAGCAGAGAAACTCGGGACAACCGACAGCGGACGGCGGCGCGGACCACAGCGACCCGACGGCTGCAGCAGAGGACGGCTGCGGCGGCCTAACGGTGGCGGCGGAGGACGGCCTGCTGGAGGACGGCGACCCTGGACGGCAGCGACCCGATGGCGGAGGACAGCGCGAACGGCCGGGAGAGCGGCAGCGGCGGCCGGGAGAGCGATGACGGACCGGCGAGCGGCCGGAGGCAATCCGCGGCGGCGGACTGTAGAGGAGTCGACAGCTCGATCTGAGAACACAGGAGACCACGATGGATCGGGAGACCACGAACGGATCGATAGATGGAAGAAGATTTGCGATCGACATCGGAAGGAAAAAAAAATTTACGGACGAGTTGCGTCCACGAAACCCTAACCTAGCTCTGATACCATATTATGAATATGCAACTTGTATTCCACGGGGGCCAATGGCCACAATATATAGTACATATGACTTGGGGGACACGAAAGTAAATCTAGTCTAATACGGACTCCTAGACCAATACTAATACTCCTTAACAGACCAAAAACCACAAGACTTTCTGTGTTTGTTAAACTTGATTTGTTAGATTAACTCTAGACCTCCAGTTGCTCTCACATTTGCTCTGCTCTCACAAGACTTTCTGAACTTATCCAGAATCTTTGTTAGGTAATGCAGAGTAATGCTACTGGACTAGTAGATTTCTGTGAACTATAAACACGACCTTGCTGTGCTTGTTGAACTTGATTACTGAAGCTGGCTCAAGTTGCTGCTTTGTGAGGGATGGAAGATAAGAATGACATGGATGGGTGAACTAGTACCAGAGCAAGAAAACAGCAATCCAAGATGGTACCATTATGAGGAGGAGCCTCCTGAGCTGGAGCTTCCCGGCGCCGGCGATCTTCTGCGCGACGACGTCGCTGCAGCTAGCGAGCACGCCGGAGGTGACTGCCTTGGTGCGGAGCGGGTGCGCGTGGAGCTGCCTCATGTACGCCTCCCCCGCCATGGCCACCACCTCAGACATCGGTGGATCGATCGCGCTCTGATCCCGATCGATGCTCTCTTGGTCGTTGCTCCTCTGAGCTCGCACTCACTGAGTACGTACTCTTTGGTAGCACTTCTACAGTCAACCAGCTCGAATCTGGGGCAGGCTGGTTGTAGTAGGACGTGCATATTAAGTGCTCTGAGTAATGATGACCAATCAGGTCACGTGAATAGTGAACTGCAGCCAATCAGGTGCCGGTTTACCGTATTCTTCAAAATATACATGATCTTGCTAAAAAGGTTCGGTCAACTATACTGCTCCCTCCGTGTTTGATGGCGTATAGTTTTAATTAAAAGTCAACATAGCGTGATTGCATAAATAAAAACGTGAACATTTCGAATACCAAATTAGTATCAATAGACTCACCATAGAATACATTTTCATTTTAGGTTTATGAAATTTTAAGTTTTCATATTTTTGTCCATAAGAATGGTCAAAGTTACACAATGTTGACTTTTGACTAAAGATATACGCCTTACTTTTAAAACGGAAGTTGTACATCAACTTGGATTTGTTTTCACCGTGACAGGCGGGTTTTCGGATGGCGTCACTAGAGATCAAGAAGACTATGGCGATGGCACCTCCTACGACTCTAGTGATGATCTTGAGTGAATATGTATACTAAAGTGGGCTTTAGTGGAAAATGATTCCTTCACCTTGGTAAAAATTGTGAGATTCCAACATTTTTTCCTTATGAAAATTCACCAAAACCCGCGTCATCCAATCGGTGATAAGAGCGGTGATACATGACCAGTACCACCATATATCCACATTCAGTGACTCCTTTCGCCGCTGCCATATAACGTTGTTGTACGAATCTTGTGCGGACAACGACGACGGTCCTCTAGGTAGATTTGGAATGGCACAACACACGGCGGTGCCAAGGGGAAAAGTGTTGGAATCACGAGGGTGGAGAACTTTTCTTGCAATGAATGTTTGTCCAAGGCGCCGGTTGATGTCGTTGTTGATGTATGTCTTTGATCGATTCAACATGACAGTTGGGTCTCATGTGTTTTATTTTTATTTTCCTTCTATTTTTTAGTAATTAGGTTGTTTATCCCCAGTGTATCGACTTTATATTGAGTTGTACAGACCGGGTGTACTTGATATTAATATGATGACCTTCAGTAAATAAGTAGCAATGTTCCTACCATTTTAACCCTCGCAATAACCCCCAAAAATAGTGTCCGATCCACTTTTTGCTACCTCAGTGTCATTAGCTCCGCTTGGTCATGCACCAGATTAAATGGGTTGCAATTTTATCTACAAACTTAACATCTCTGAATATTACATGTTTTATTCGTGTACCTGTTCTTGTGATTTTGTAACTTTTTTGAGTTAGTCAAACTTACTTAGCATGTTTTAGTTTTTTTGGTATTGACTACACGGATTTTTCATCCACTTTTAAGTATAACTTCTTATCTTTCTCCATATTTCATATATTTACTATTCTGATACACCTTCAAACTACCACGTTAAATCAGGAAAAAGATAAAATATGCTCAGTTGATCTCACAAGAAAGACACTTAATTTTTTTGAATTTATATTAATCAAACATATCATAAATAGTTTACACAGTTCAGAACTTCTAATATGACCCGTGTTTATATTTAAGAGCATCACAGCTTACTAGAGCATTTGAATTATGACAACAAGATTATTGCATTGCCTAATATAAGCCAAAGCCTTCCGAGGCATATTCTTGATCAAAATAAGTTAAATAGTATAAATATAATTTATACTAAAATTTTATACTTTTTTATAACTTACTTTAATCATATTACAGTTTAGCAAGTTATTGTTACTTAATTAGCAGATTTAACTACAACAATGTTACTAAATATGGATAATGATGTTTTTTGTTATACATTTGTAATTTTGAACAAAAGGTACTTCGCGTATTGACTCTGTCCCTTAGAAACATGTCGTAAAAGAACATCCTTTAATGTGAAAGTGAGAAAATCACATGCCCCGGCAATCATTTTGTGCCAGTTACACGAATTATACAATGTACTTGTTTTTGTATAAATTTTGTCTATGTGTGGACCAGGGATCATATGTCACTAGATTACAGTCGGAGAATAGTGTGAGATGCCAAACTTGTCATTAGGTTTATAGCTACTATCCCTAATAGGTGTGCTTCCTTTGGTTTAGAAATTGTGCATTCACCTCTTTCTGCTTATATTTTAATATCCTAACATCTTGGTATATATTGCTAAAGCGTACCGGATATGCAAATTTAGAGAAAGTTCTAGAGTAAAATTAAACCCTTAATATGAATATTTACCCGTATTATCGTGTCCAGTCATCCAATATGTCTTACAAGCTGCAATAAGTTCAGCAATAAGTTGTCAAAGTGATCACATTAACGAACACCATATACCGTGGTCCGTGCATCATATTTATGCGGAAGTTCAGTTTATTTTATCATATGCTCGCCGCAGTGTGCATTTTGAATCATATGGCCATGTTATTTGTTGTTCGCGATCCATCGCGAGAATAAGATTTTTAATGATAAAAATTATTCTCTCGTGCAGATAGTTTACCGTTGCACAAGTTTTATCCGTCTGTGATCCATATTACAACGGGTGGTAAATTGAGACCCTTTTATAGAGGTATCTGCACGACTGAATGAAACGACGAGAAATATTTTGTCAAACATGGATAGCCACGTGATTTTTGGATGGGCCCACTTTCGGCATCTGTGCTTTACAATTGTGTACTTGTATTTGGTCTGTTGCCATCCTTTTAATTGTGGCACTGCGTTGTGTGGCCATGCATCTTTGTGATGTGGAGGGCGGTGTAATTTTTAAACTCTTAAATAATAAAGCCTTTATAGAAAAAAAGGTTTGCTAGTAAGATGAATGTGACGTTTTCCCAAAAAAAGAAAGATAGAGGTGATGAAAAACTAAACGCAAGAAACCGTGGAAGTAAAAACTGAACGCAAGAAACCGAGGAAGCAAAGAGGGTAGTGATAGCCGTAGGTTTTTTTTTTTTGAATTTTAAAGCGGTCGTATCCGTCATCCGATTAGATAGAATAGAGGGTTATTTACAAAGTTTCTGAGCTAGGAAAAAATCCCTTAACATGAAAATAACAAAACTAGTCTCCTGGATCTTGCGTGTGGGCGAAATCCCGCATCGCCAACTTCTCCCGCACCAAAGTCCCCACCTCAACATGCGAGATCTCCGCAGTGCAGAAGGTCCTCCGGCTACTCTCCTTCCTTGCCCCCACATCGAGTGGATGATGGTCTCGCCAGCAAGTCTCATAGCCTTGTGTGAAAAACCCACGAGAGCTCGCCATGACAACAAACTGCCTCGATCAACAACGCTCATATCTCCCTTCTTAGGCGCAGTGCGGCGCACTACCTCGATTATGCAAGCTCGAGCCCCAAAGACACAGAAGGCACCTCACATAGCCGTAGGTATACCGTTACGAGGAGGAGCCTCCTGAGCTGGAGCGTCTTGGCGCCGGCGATCTTCTGCGCAACAGCGTCGCTGCAGGCGGCGAGCACCCCGGAGGAGACGGCCTTGGTGAGGAGCGGGTGCGCGCGGAGCTGCCTTATGTATGCCTCCGCCGCCATGATCCCGGTGCTCATCTCTTGGTCGCTGCTCCCTCTCCCTCCTCTGACCACGCACTCGCTCGCTCCCAGCGTGGAATCTGGTAGCTCGTGCGGCGGGTTAGCTAACTAGTTCGATCAACGATGATAACCTGCTGGTACCTAGGAGCACGAGTAAGTGAGTGAAGAAATAAGAAAGGGAAAAGGCCGGCACGAATGCACGATTGAATAAAACGCACGGCCTGCAGCGAATCAGGGATCGCTTCAGCATATTCTTCCGAGATCATATTTTAGTCCTTGGGTTTTACCCTGCTAGCATGGCGCGCATCGATCGCACAGTCTCACATATGCATATACACATACGCGCACCGCAGGCTAGTAACCCAACGCAAATTACGCATAACTATACCTAGTTTTACCTTATCAATTATCCATTTCTATTGTTATTATTCTCACTTCACTATATGTAGTTTAACTTAGAATATTCAGGCTGATGAGATTACCGTTTTTGTAGGTAGTACGAAACTCTGAGCATTCTGGCGTGAAACCAATTGCGCAGAAACTCATGACTGTTCGATGTACTCTGCTCTTCTCTAAAAGAGCGACAGCACCGAACAGAATGATTTCCAGAAAGAGCACGCTTAACGCAACCGAATGATGCCCAAACACATGCCTTGCTGATATACAAGACTAACTCAGTGCACATTCTTACGCCTGCAACAACTGAAGAACAGAGATCACAAACAGCCTCCATGCAGCTACATTAGTGTTCTCTCAACGCATACATGCTTATTAGTGTCTATCGTATACACCAATACTTGTCTTTGCCCAAGATATGACAACATAAATCTGGATAACACTTATAGCATTGTTGTTGTGCTTGTCTTTGCCCAAGATATGACAACATAAATCTGGAAAACACTTATAGCAGTGTTGTTGTACAAAATGCCACGAAATTCAAAATTTTAGTTGTGCACAAGTTGAAGTTGATGTGCACCAAAAAAACAGTACTCTAGGTACTGGAGATGTTCTCAAAACAGAAAAAATGGTCTTCAAGATGTTTTCGAAACAAAACAGGAAGTAACTGAAGATGTGCACGGATCACCATCTCCTCCATCTCAACATCCATGGCCTTCCAAGCATCCTTTAAAGTCTCAGTCTTCGACTCGAGGGATCTGATCTTCTCCTTGGGCCTGACATCACCCTCTCTCGTCATACACACCTAGAAACAATAGTACTCCAATGTTAATCATATCACTGATGAACTCATGGTAGTGCTCTTGCCGCACATTTGAATTTAAAAACTATCAAGAAGGACTTACCTTAAATTCTGTCGGCCTCACGAGCTTAAAGATCACAGTGTCGCCGACCATAAGATTATGTTCTATTGCAAAATTTCTCCACCCAGCACTCAGACCACGCTTTTCACTTATGTACACTGCATAACAGCGCTGCCCATCCTCATCTATTAATGTCATTCTAGCATCATAGTTTGGAAGATGTATTCTGCAGAAGTCACGAGGGATATTCTGGAAAAAACAACACAAAAGCCAAAGAGAACTCAAAGTCAAATGCAGAATAACCGAAAAAGGAAACTAAAATTAATCTGATACTTGAACATGTATTGGATCACCTAGTAAACAGAGACTTACCAGCCAAAAACCCCAAACAACGTGTGTTGCCCTCATATGCTTGGTGAATCTTGGATACTGTCCTTGAAATTTCTCATGTACCTTTGAAGCTCTTTCAAAAGAAGGGCCAGATCTGCCCTGCTCACTCTCCATACTCATGATCTGCCATATAATTACATAAGATCAACAAGTTGTACGTTGTAGTTCCGGCAAAAAAAAATTGTACGATCTAAAATTACAATCGAGATGGAAAGGAACAACTCGATTAGCAGATACAGTTTCTTACATCGGTTGCTAGTGATGCTCTAAATGGAGCAACCTTTGTTTTATTTGATGTATATACGAACTACATCAATTGAACACTTACAGTCAACTCGATCGTACCATTCATCAATTTTCATATACGTACTGTTGACGACCCAAAAAATTATAATTATGGTATTTATATTGTCGGGCAGTTTGAAGGTACAGAAACAAGAGGGAAAAAACTAATATAACTGCTGTAAAAGCAATGAGTAGAAATATTAGACCCATGGCAATCAATTAGTGAAGGATCGACAGGAGGAAAGAAGATGAATAACAAAATAAATAAGTGAAGGAAATTGAAGATGTGGATGATAGACGTGCGAGAGCAGGGAGTTGGAAGAGAGGAACTTGCATCGAATTGCTGGTCGATCGCCATGGCTGCACTCTGGAATGAGGAACCCCTGCCTGTATCCATTCGATCTGTTTGAAAATGGGACGATGAGGAGGAGGAGGAGAAAGAGGGGCCTGGTATATAAGTACAGCACAACGGAAGAAATGGAAAGAGATCAGAGTAGACGACCGTTTGATTGGTTGAGTGATTTGCGGCTAATTAAAAATCAGTCAGCACTTTCCAAAATGATCTATCAATCAGATTACCGGCCAGAGGATTTATTCTCGCTTCCATCCTTGGCTGTTATTTGTTGCCGTTCCTATCTCTAGCATATCAGACTGGATGGAAGTTGTAGATATCAGTATTTTGATACAAAGCTGAAAAAGAGCATCGATCCACAAAGCCAAATTTTCCAGTCTTCCTGCGAGACATTATTCAAACCAACCAGATTTTACGTAGGGTTGGAAGTACTAAGCAACGTAGGTTTTTTCAGTCTGAGGTCTCGGGAGTTGATGATCCTCTCTCAGAGTTCATGATAGCCCAGGACCATCACCTGCTTCATTGAGGATTATAGCGTCTCCGGGTGAAACCTGGAGACTGAAAACGAGAAGGATTCCATCTCCTTCCTCTCCCTGCTCGGGTCCTCCCCCGGCCGCCATGTCGACGTCCGTCGGCTTCTCCCGAGCCTCGGCCGCACACCACCGTGTTCCGTCAGCTCCGAGCCGGCCACCTCTGCACGGAGAGTCGCATCCGCCAGTTCACCATGTTGAGCTCGAATCCAGAATTTCTGTAGCCATGTATAAATACATCAAGTGATGAAGCAAAACGAAATGATCAAGCAGTGTACTCTTCATTCCTTATGCATTCTTGCTAGCAGCAGAGGACGTCGATCTTGCTGCTTTCAGGTTCAGTAACACTGCCTGTAATTTAACTGTAAACATGAAGCCTTGCCCACAGTTAAAGTTTGCCAAAAAACAATTAACATATCGACAAATAGATAAGTTAGGGGGGCCTTACCAGCATAATGCGACGGAGCTGGGCAATCTCCTTTTCTGCTCATGTAGTTATAAACATTCTGAATTTTCTGCTAATTTTCTTAGTCCAAGAGCATTTGTTTGTTTAATTCAGAATGGTTTCAGAAAGATAGACTGTAAAACATAAACCTCTTTGCTCATTCCATACTTTCTTTTTTTTATCATTCTATACTGTAAACATTCTGAATTTATACTCAGTTCTGTTAGAATTTGTAGCTCTTTTATCAGCATGCATATATACACACACATACAAGACAAAAATATGTCAAATCAGATATTCTTTTATCGGCATGAATCATACAAAAAACAGCAGGCACCCTGTCCAGTTCACATGTAATTTTGGAAAACAGAGAACTGGGCATTTCAAACACTACAAAAAGGCGAAACTACTGTATGTATAGCATGCCACATAAATATCCATTCCGTAGCTTCACTCCATCCTACTACCATCTACGAGTCTCATGAAGCTACGGAATGGAACAAGGCAACACCTAGTTGTCCAAGGACGAATGGTGTCATACAGGCAGTCAGGCATACAACAGCTACATCAGCCCATGCGACCTCTGACTAGCTTAACAACACGAACATAATCTTGGAACTGAAGATAGTCCATTTGCATAGCTGCGCTTGCCGTCTTCCCACCTCTGTACGGGCTGTAGGTTCCACGAAGGACCAGGTCAAATCCACCAAACTCGTCCATCAGATCACTGAGAGAACTAACCGTCAGCTGTCTCATGGTAGTTAGCTGTCTCAGCTTTCCGGTCTGCGCTGTTTCCTCCCACCACCGTTTCAGGATTTTCCTCTTCACCTCCGATTCTTCGACGGAGACCACACTCTTGAGCCGAATGCCCAGCTGGTGCAGGGCGACTTCTGCTCCCCCGACTCTGCTGTAGATGGATAAGATGCTCAGACCATTTGGATACAAGTCTTTTAGGACCGACAAGAGATGGGCAATGGTGTGGACTTGAAATGCATATGCCATTGCAGCAATTCTGTCTTCTGGTTTTAGACCACACAGATTCGTGTGATCAGCTGGGTAACCAAGACCTCTTTCCAGTTGCTATGGCTGTAAAGCACTCAACAGACCTTGGCCAACCCAAATAAGATTTGCTTTCTTGCACTGCACAATAATCTGCGCTCGGTTTTCTTCTGCACGTGAACTTCTCATCATCCTCTCCAGCTCTTCACATATCCGGTCAGCTTCTGCGACCTCCCAAGTAACACCATAGACAGTCCCATGATGGCCAGAATTGTCTTGTGGATGAGAACATGTCCTGGATGGTCGTCATTCAGGACTTGAGAACCAGCCTGTTTTCTCGCGGAAGATTGTGGAGATAACCTTCTTCGCGTGCTAATGCCGAGAACTGCTGAGCATCGACAAACTCAGGTTGCACATCAAAACAAGAAACGTGATAGACAACCCCATGCTTTCTTGGTGATGTCAAAGACACTTGCATATACGAATTCCAAATGGTTGTCTGACGACACGACTGGTGAAGGCCCCTATATCATCTCTGAGTAGATGCTTAGCAATTTTCACTCTTTTGAGCTCGTCATCATTCATCACCTGTTCCCGCTCAATACGCCTTGCGAAAATTGAGTCAGCCAACTCCTGGACTGGTGCTTCCTCACCTGAAAAGGGTAAGAAACGTGACATTTCAAGGTTTGTAGGAGCTCATCACAGTAGATTATTAAGGTCAATAGTCGTCAGCTTGAAAATGACATGCTGATACTCTGTGGACTGCAGCAGTTGTTCTATCCTAACATCATGTTTCATATGTTATGCATGTATGTGCTTTTGAAGCATGTGTCCACATCTATTCTGGCACGAGGCACTTGATTTTTTCTCGGTGGAACTGCCAAAGCTACATCCAGTAACTTGGTCTTGGTGTTGGGCCCGACGTTCCTTTGCAAGGACAAAGCGGCTATAGTTATCTCGGTGATGTGGGCGATCTGGAGTAATCGTAACAGCTATACACATGACAAGATCAGTTACCAACCTCACTGTTCTATGAAACTGGTGGAGGAGCTTGTCTGATCTCTCGATGCTCCAACCCCTCAAAGCAGTGCAGGGGTGGACTCAGCCAGAGGAGGGATGGATAAAAGTTAATGGTGATGGTGCAATCAATATGTCGCAGGGGTGTGCAGCCACGGGAGTTGTCGCTCGAGACCATAGAGGAGTTGATCTCCAGGCATGGAGCACTAAATATGATGGGATGAATGGTGGTCTTATCATTGAAATCCTGGCATGCAGGGATGCTATGGTGTTAGCAATCGAGAAGGGCAGTCAGAATGTGATAGTTTAAGAAGATGGGGGGGTTTGGGCATAATGGATTTGAATGTACAAAATCAGGGGTTGCTCCCAAAATATTTGCAGAAGTTCATTCGCAAACATGATGTCCCTAGTTTGGGAAATATTTTATCATAATGATGTCCCGCATGCAAAGAAGCCTTGTGGTTCCTTTTGGTGGCATGATGTCTTCAGCCTCTGAATTATAATTTGTTCAGTAAATATGAGTGACACAGTTCTGTTGTGGAAAGATGTGTGGCATGAAGATTTGTCCCACCAAGACTTGTTGCCTCATTTTATTCTTTTTTTTTTTACTGTAACCGGCAGGAGCTCTGCCATTGCATTATTAGAAGAAAGAATTGATCCAGTTTAGAAGGGGAAACCGGACCCAAACTCATACAATGCACGGTTAATTACGGGAACCGGTGAAAACCACGCAACACACTATAAAATGAGTTAAGGCACATCATCGGAACCGGAAACAAGACTCACTAGGCCCAATTCCACCGGGGACCCCTTGTAATCGGCAGCACCAAGCAACACCAGCCGGAGATCACTCACCCGACAAAGGGAGAGCTTGCGCCTAGCAAAATGAGTGCAGCCACTAACCATTAACTTGTACCATCTCACGGATTGCCTGGAGCGCCGTCGGCGAAGCTGGCTGCTTGCACAAACGAAGATAAGGCTTCATCTTGTCTTGCACATCTTCCTTGGAGCCTTTCTTCAATACATGTCCCTTCGGAAGTTCTCCAAAAGACTCTGCCAATCTGAACTCGGCGCGGTTGGCAACTGGAATGACACACTCTTTGTTCTTCTTGTCCAACCGGATGCTCAGCAGGAGGATTGCTCCGTTTTAAAATATATCTCACAGGACAGACCTACTTGTACCTTATTTCTGCCTTTATCCATGGAAGCCAGCAAGGAGTTAGACAATTTGCAGGTTATAGTTCAGGATTTGGACAGGGATGAAACACAGCCGGATAAATGGTCCTATGTCTGGGGAAGGATGAATGCACAGTGCAGAAATTTTACAAGTTCTTTTTCAGAGATGTCTCTCCACTACCGTGTCTTCCTCTAATATGGAAAACAAAGTGCATGATGAAATACAAAGTTTTTGAATGGCTTTTGTTTATGGATAGGCTGAATACTACAGACATGTTGGTTCGACGAAACTGTCCAATCCCTGACAAGAAGCGCCTCATGTGTCAGCAAGTAAGGGAAACGAGGGAGCTTTTGTTCTTTGACTGTCAGCTGAGCAAAGATTGTTGGTATCAGCTAGATAAAGAGTGGGATCACAGCCTTGAGTTAAGTATGAAATTATCTAATGCTGCTACTGCTTGGAATAAACCGCTATTCATGGAAGTTGCTATCCTAGGTGCCTGGAATATATTGAAGCAAAGAAACAGGAAGCACTTTGATGGCATCATTCCTGAACTTCAGACGTGGAAGAGGCAACTCTGCTATGACTTAGATCTTTTCAGTTCCAGTCTTAAGCCTGCTTATAGATCATGCTTATATATCAGTTGTTGTTTCCCTAATTCAGGTTTGAGAATCTTGTTCAATAAAAGAGAGCCATGGCTCTATCCAGGCACTTGTAAATATCATGTGAAATTGTTTAGTTCCTTTTATAAATTTATGAGCAGTAGGAGCCTCTCCTGCTGCAATTCCTAAAAAAAAATGTGATAGTCAAAACAGATTGCCAAATAGTGTGCTTACTTTGGGAGCAAAGGGATGACAAATCCTCGGGGGAACTAAAGTGAAATATCATGTAAAATTGTTTTAGTTCATCTTATGAATTTATGAGCAGTAGGAGCCACTCCTGCTGTAATTCCTCAAAAAAATGATGGTCAAAGTATATTGCCAAATAGTGTGCTCACTTTGGGAGCAAGGGGATGACAGATCCTTGGGAGGGCTAATGTGCAAGGAAATGGTGAAGCTATCTCCCAAAAACATTCCAGCTAAAGTCCGTGAGGAGAAATGGAAATGTGCAAAAGAAGTTCTCTCCCAACAAACTCGGCTTGTGACTTTTGATGTAATCACTGTTTATCTGGTTGACATTTTACAATCAGATATGAACCTGCCTAATTAATAATATGCCTTGATGGCGGCTTAATAAAATAGTCTCTGATAATGTCAGGGGAGGCAGGTTACATAAGAAGTAGGCATGTAGCTTAAGACAATCTAACAGGTTCGTGCTTGAAGGAAAAGTGCACCAAATAATTCATTCTAATAGGATGAAAAGTATGTGCTTTGCATAAATAATACTTGCAGAGATTATAAGCAGTAAAAGTAGTAACAGAAGTTAACAATATTGAATAATTTAAAAGACCTACCAAAACTGTCAATAGCTGATGATACATCCATCTCCGTAAAACCCATTCCGAGCAAAGCAGCACGTTTATCCGCTTCTCCATAGAACCGTTCACCCATTACCTGAAAAAATGTCATTCTAAAGTTTTTTTTTTTTGCGAAAAGAAGCCTGACATTAAAACAAACACCGAACAGTACAAAACATCTCAACAAAAAACGAAATTACAACGAGATCCTTGAGATGCCCTTCGTCTTCAATCTCCAGACCGTGTCGACGGCGCGCCGCCGCTGCCGCTCCTCCCAGAGCCGGCTTGACGTTGTTGGTTGCGGACGGGAAGTCGTCGAACGGGTCAAAAAGACCACATCCGTCCCAGAACCGAAGAAGAAGGATGAACCGCCGATGAAGCTCCATGACGATCCGGAGACCACCACCGCCAGAAGAAGTCCTTGAGAACCACACCACTCCCACAAGCTTCTCGACGTCGCCGTCGAGATGGGGCTGAACCCGGGGAGACCTTATTGCAAGAAGCGCCGCCGCCACCAACAAGACGTCACCCCAACAAACCTGAACACTAAACCAGAAAAACGGAGCCCTCCCGCCGACGAGGGCCGAGATCCACCGCGCCTTCATGGCCTGAAGGCCACAGAGACGGGGCAGACCTGCGGCGGCCGCCGACGGGAGGCACGAGTCAGATGCGATCTGATCGCCTCTCTCCTCTCCTCTGGCTAGATGAAGCGGTACCTAACAGACCCGTAATGTCATTCTAAAGTTAAAGCTCATTGAAGAAAGCAACCACTATAGAAAACAAAAGGCACTGCAAAGAACCTCATTTATTGCATGTCCCTTTTCCTTGACTCCATAGAAGCCAGCTCCTTGAGCAGTGATAATACAATCCACAACCTGATTAAGTGGCGCTTCTTCACCTGAATTAAGCATATGTTTAAGGGAATGTGGATGAAACGCAAAGGCTATGAGGATGTGATAGAAGAGGCATGGTCAAACAGGGATTTTGCTGCTAGGAAAAATATGAAAGAAATTTCCGGTCAAATGCGAATTAGAGTCACAGCATGTTTGTCTCACTGCGGAAGCAAATTAAAAAAAATCGTTCAAAGCTTGTTGACCATCATAGGAGTATTATTTGGTTAGTTTCTGCCAGAATGTACTAAGAGCTTTGTTGACAAGGAGTGTAGTTATGGTGGCTACGTATTAACATATGCTGCATCATCTAAAAAAAAATCAAAACATAACTTCGCTACTTTTGCAAGTCAATGCATACTCTCATACCTAAACAGTGGAATGCCAAATCAACTTGTTCCTGGGAGAAGTTCATTGTACTGAGTAAATAAGACCTCTTTTTCGAGAAGCAATTTGGCTCCTGCTAAAGTTAGGAACATTCAGAAGACTGGTCTAGAGAAATCTTGGTTAAAATTGGTTACCTTGACGTCTTGGTAAAATTACCTTAATTTCTTGGTTTAAATTGGTTTCTTCATCATCAGAACTGAAGAGGCTCCCTACCGAACTTGAAGATTCAGGCACAGAATTCTGAAAAAGGGCAGCGTGAACTTCTTCTAGATGTAAAACGTGATAGCAAAGCACAAGGATATTGCTGTCCAGGAAAAAGATAACACTAAGGAAAGAGGTTAGCTTATGTATCTACTTAAACAATTTTCAATGCTATTTTTTATTCAAGACATGCAACGATCTATTAACAATTATCATGGTCCCCTCAATTAAGGCCAAGAACAGTGTCTCGAAATTGTGGTGGTCCTAGGAGTTTGTGATTCTCTGTTTCTATTTGGAATATACCTAAGGGGTTCAATTTGTAATAATTATATTTGCAACATACATTAATAAACGCATCTGTGGGACCAGGCTGTGGGTTCCCGCTAGCATTCCTAATAACCCTGGTGCCGGCGCGAACAAAGCCATCCTCATCATAATCTTCAATGTTTACCTGCGTTTAGCAAGAAAAAATACCGACTGAGCACATGAGCGAAACAGGAACGCAAGTGAATAGACCAACCACCAAGGTCAGCTACTACCATCTCGATCAAAGACGCCTCAAAATCTGCCCCTGCAAAAGATAAAGGTAATAATAACATTAATATAGCAATACAGTTGAAATGTATATTTCCCTGCAGACTGCACAACACAAATCCTAAACACCATTACTTTCACTATTATTATTTTTATTTACATTATCGAAGGACCATTCATCATCCGTTATACAAGCCAAAATTTATTGACCGAAATCAGTCGGCAAAAATGGAAATAAATCAATCACAAGCACGACATAGTGCTACTCCTACAATCACAAGAGGGTAAAGAAGAAATCTTCACAAAGGGGACCACGCTTGTGCACCACCTTATCTAGATACATGGACTAGTATCGCAGTATTGGTATGTCCTACCACTGAGAACGGGAGGATACTGAAGAATATCATAATTTTGGATTTGGTTTGTGAGAAAATATAGAAAACCAAGGCAATCCAAGCAAACTAGATCTTCCTCATTCTCGTTTACCACTGGTGTTTTTCTACTCCCAAGGGATTGGGGATGGAAGAAGATTTGGTGAATTCTCCCCTTCACCTTTTCGTATCAACGCAGCTGTAACATGTAGTTTCTAGCCATGTTATAGACAGGCAGCAGCAGCAGCGGCAGCAGTGTAGTTAATACTCATAAGAACAGTACAGGGACTTGATACCAACAGAAAAAAATACCAAATCACATACAGGCCAGAAATTAAGCTCCTCTGATAATACAAGGGAAAAATTCAGGGGAACAAGATCATGAGCTAGGTGCTACACAAGCGTCTACTTGCGGTAAACTGAAACAAGTCATATTATAACAGTAATGTATCATAGTAGAACCGATGGTTCATATAACCACAGTTTTGCTTTCACTTTTACCCTCATGAAATGGGAAAAAAATCGTAACAGCAATGTCTCGAGTCATTCCGAGGAGGCCCTGCCAAAATCGTACTGCGCGAGGTAACCAACAAAGAAACCATGGATCGTGGATAGAAATAGCACTGTCCTAGCTGAAATCGGAGGCTGACCTGGTCATTCCACGACCGCCAAGAACAGTCGCAAACTATAACAACAGGGGAGGGGGCAAGGAGGAATGGGGTGTACCGGAGAGAAAATTTCAGGCCGACGCCGGAGAGAAGACTTGGTGAGCGGCCGTACCAGGAAGAAACTGGCAGCTCTGCTTTTTGATAGCGGTAATTGTGGGTCACGGAAGCTTGAACCCGTGCGGGCTGGGACGTATCAGCACGTCGCTGCCATCGGGCTAAGCCTCGAACCCGGGCGGGCTGTTTTGAGAGTTCGTGGTGCTGTAGACTATAGAGTGGAGACTTTTTTCTCCCGAGATCACTGATCCCTCCAATTTAAAAAATTCAAAAATCATATTTATGCAATTCAAAAAACTCTGAAAAAATTTCTGGTGTAGCCAGTAGTATATTCCACCGAACGTGTAAAATATCAACTCCAAATACTTTGTATTTTGAGCTATACCAAAATAATAAATTATGGATGTCAATGTGCCTATTTTCAAATCTCTAAGTTTTACCAGATTTTGTTATTTGTGTATAGCCAATAATATAGAGTATTTCAAACTGAAATTTTGCATTTTTATGGGATACACCATTGGCTAAATGGATGGAGCACTGGAGTTCGAGAGCAAATAACACTTTCCGGGTGAAATGGCACTATTTATGCTTATTTATTTCAAACTGAAATTTTGCATGTTTATTGGATACACCATTGGCTAAATGGATGGAGCACTGAAGTTCCGGAGCAAATAACACTTTCCGGGTGAAATGGCACTATTTATGCTTATCAGGGTAACAACAGACTTTAGTGGTTGATTATTGCTTACCTTATGTTAACTTGCGACTTGGTAGTTTAAAATATGTTGTCCAGTCACACCAATGGAAGTTTCTCCTGCGTATGGTTTTGCATGTATATTGCCCTTCTGTTTATGCCAATTTCGAAGCAAAATATAGATAGTCATCCAAGAGAACAAAGTTACAGGTAAACATTACAATCTCTAGAGTACAAACAAGCTGCCTTCTCAAGGAAAAGGAAGATGATTGATGGGGAACATTCTCTAAACTACGTAAAAAGCTTGGAGGCCCTGGTGTTGTAGGGCAAAATCTGTTTCCATCAACATACATCCAAACAACACATCGTGATACACACCTTCACGCAGTATCCAACTATCCATCTCCATACAACATTCCACTCTACGAGATTGTCCACTAGCATAGCAAAAGGAAGAAAAAAACATCACACCAGACCAATCTACGAGTCTACAGCAGCAACCAGGCAGCCACATTACAAACGGTGACCAGAGATCGTAAAACAGCGTGGTTGCCTACTCCTCTTGCCCGGACTCCTCCTTGTCGAGCTTGATCATGTCATCAATCCTAACGATGGTGATGGCCGCTTCCGTGGCGAACTGCAAAGCGAAGGAAATGTAAGAGGAGTGACGGATCCCAAACAAGGCTGTGGCAACAAGAAAGCTAACAGGTTGAATGTGTGTGTGCGTGTGTGTACCGACCTGGATGATCTTTACTTTGCTCATTGCTGGCTCGATCACGCCGTACTCAAGGTTGTTTCGAATTATACCTTTCTGCAGGTCAAGGCCCATGCTGCAGCGAAAAATCGAAACAAATTGGAGCATGTGCATTGGCAGATAAAAGCAAAAACAGAAGATGTGCAGTAGTAGAACAAAACAGCAGCGGGGAAACACTTAAAAGTAAATAACTAATATCTGAAAGCAGTTCACAGTTACAAAATTAATTATGCATCCTGGTGTACTTTTCCCAACAACTATGCCAAAAATTATTATCATGGAAAATCTGGCAGAGGCACTCAAAAAAAAAAAACTGAGTGGACACTGCAGTAGAGCTTGCGGCGTACTGAGCGGGAAAAAATGGCATATTTCATTGCTTAATAAGCAAATCACAGAGTGAAAAATTATTTTCCTGAGACTAATCTTCAAAAGGCCATGTCTTTGCAAAGGTAAATTAGAGGAACTACAATCCGTTTGGATATGTAACGGAGCTTGTAAACCCACAAATTACCTCGAATAATGTTGCTTATCAGCCTTTGTTTGGGCAGTATGATGATATGCCCTAAGCTTTGCCACAAGCTCAGTTGCATCTTTGGCAGCGTTGACAGAGAGGACCTGTCATCAGATAGCCATACTCCCATTAGTATATTATATGTGGTAAAGTATAGTATCATACATGCACCAAATATAACTGATCAAACCTTCGGTATGATTAACAAAGACTCTGCGAATTCAGCAATTGCCAGCTGTTCCCTCGATCCAAGAGTTGTAGCGAGATTTTCCAAGTACACAGACAATGCAGCTTCTACAGCACCACCACCAGCAACCACCTGCATGGCCCCCATACATGTTAAATACACTAAAGACGACAATTAGTTTCTAAAGACAATGCTTGTGTGTGTGTGCACGTGTGCTAACGAAACTTACAGATCTACATTCACCAAACACAGAAGAGGATTTAATGCTAGCATTACTATGTGCAATGCCAGACAACAGATCCAGATACTAAAGCATCAAGTATTTAAGTGGCTCATTCAAATGGTTAAGGAAGAAGAAACAATATTCATGTTTTCTCATTTTTCACATAAATCATGACAACGGAATATGTTTATGTATTCAACAGGGAACAAACAACAACAAAAAAAGTAAAGGAATAGGAGCAGAAGGTTCTACCATATTAGATTCCAAAGTTCTCTTCACAATGCACAGCGCATCGTGCAAAGACCGTTCAACCTCATCTAGCATGAAGTCATTTGCTCCCCTAAGAATAAGGGAAACCTGCACAAATGGTATGCAAGTGAGATGCGGCTAGCTTCGAAACAAAAGTTGTTGTCATTCATAGTAAAACTAGCTGAAGATTGGCATGCAAAAAGGACTAACCGCACTTGTGTTCTTTGTGCCTTTAACAAGAATGATTTCATCGTCAGAAATCCTTTCTTCAACAACCTCATCAGCATGTCCAAGGAATGATGGATCATATGTTTCTTCACCCTCCATGTCAGCAAAAGTAGTCACCTGCAGGTTCTTTGTACTTTAGGATATTGACAAACAGTTCACTTATGCTTGAACAGGCAAGTATTTGCCTTATTACTTGGGATTGTCAGAAGTAGAAGTTGTTTTCCAAATAAAGTTAATGCTTTAATCGATTTATAGCACCTTAAAATCTTCCATGCTAGAATAGCATATTCAACACCAGTAAATCATCAAATAAATGTATTGCAATATTATGAAGTCATTGAGTTCAGATGATGTGTTGTGTGATGAATGGGATTTCAGCCAAAAGGAAGTTCATGCGAGCACCGCATAGATAAGTCATGAATTAGAATAAAAGAGTACAAAGTATGAAAAGACTGCCAACATAACCATGTAATCAACAATATGAAGAAATAAGCCATACCATTGTTGCACCTGTTGCCTTGGCAACATGGCGCAAATCCTCCTTACGCACACGCCTTACCGCAATTGCCCCAGCCTCAACAAAGTACTGAAATGATGTTTTGCCACACAACAAAATAGCACATTTAGTTACAGTCATCAGGTAGTTATTTCCACATACATCACAACAAACCTAGTAGATCAAATTATAAAACCAAATAAATTATGAAACAAAATTTCCGAGGACATAATCAGAGACAGTATTGTTGGAAAGGAACATAAGATGGCAATGATATCCGTAGAATTCTATCGAAAAGGCTAAGTTCATAAAGCATATTATGCTAAGTGTAGTATTACATGTTTTGTATGCACCACCCAACCAAAGGCACCAGCAGCTAAGCAGAATATGCCATTCAGTACTAACATGGACCAGTTCAACCAAATAGTTTGTGATGCAGTGCTGTATAACCATATACAAAATCATATTAAGAACAGAAACAGCAACCAGTTCTGCCTGAGTTGATGAAAACGTACCTTCAATGACATATCATCAATTCCCTTGGTAGTGAATACAACATTAGCACCAGCCTTGAGAACTTTCTCAATTCGCTCCTTTGTTATGTCAGATTCCCTGAGGAAAAGAGCGAGGTATTAGGTATACTACTAGAGACCATTACTTCGAAAACAAAATGATTGTAAAGGCAAAGAGCATGAAGATCCATCGAATTCAGAAGAATGAAAAACAAGGATTAAGTTATTACAGACCATTCCCGGGATAACAAAACCAAGTATAATAATGGATTGGCAAAGAGAGAAATGAGCATACCTCTGACGGATCTTCTCCAGTTCCCTTGGATCAGACACAAGGACTTGAACACCCATTTGCATTTTTGTCTTCTGAAGGTTAAAATCAAGACAAGCAATTCTAGCAGGGGTTACTCTAGTAGGCATTCCTTGAGCTGCACGGCCTGAGTTCAGTGCATAACCATTCAGGAGGTAACTTTCCTTGGTACTTTTACCATGAGCTTTCAAAATATTAATACTCTGCAGACCAAACAAAGCAATCGGTTATAAGCAAAAAACTTGAAGTGGCACTCGTGTTAAATGAATCAAATACCATGTGTTACATAAAAGCACATCACAACATTATTATGGGAGAAAAGTTCTGAGTGGCAGTAGAATTGTTATGTGAATATCAAGGAAAAGGACAGCACAATATTAAGACATACATAAGATAACTATACACTAGCACATGTAATACCAGGAGGTCTAATACATAACCAGAAGGACCAGCAAATGGTGAAACGTCATAAAACTGATTAAATGCATGTGTCTAACGTGTCCACACAAGTCTGTACACCTTAAAATCTACATTCAGAAAGAAGAGACCCTAACAGAAGAGTGCAATAGTACAAGTGCACATGACTTAATATAGCCATTACACATAGAAAATTCTGATTTATTGAAGTAATATTGTAACCAAATGCACTTTACCAACCTTGATTGGATACTTTACTTCTCCCTTGGAGTTTGTAGTCTTCACAGCTTGAACTGCATCTACAACCTAAGAAATCACTGCCAAGTCAATTGAATATCACATTTTTTTAACAAACACTAACAAGAAGACAGTAGAAATAAATAACTTTTAGTCCCACGGATAAGAAACTTGTCTGATAAACACAATAACATGGCAGCATTACCAGAATAATTTATTGTCTGCCTCAAAATACATGCATAGACTAATTAATTTCAGTTAAACAAATGCCATCAAAATCAAGTATAGGAAAACTATACATCAAACTTCAAATCTTCAGTGAGCACGCTATGTAAAAACAAGGCATGATTAATAAACCTAAATTGCAGATATGACCACAGGAACTTACCAGATTTGCAAAGAAATCGCTGTCGGTGTGAATCAGTTTTGAAGACATGCTAGTTTTTGCACAGTTTACAAGGGAATCTTTTCCAAGTTTATCAACCTAAAAGTGTGGATGAATACTCATGTCAGCGTGACAATAAGAGCAGAATAAAACAGAGTTCTACTGCCATTAGTTCCGGATAGAGTATTCTTTTACCTTGACAGAAAGCTTTTCTTCAACATACTTGCAAGCTTCACGCATAGCAAGCTGGTAGAATAACGAAGGGGAAAAGTGAGTAACATAAGACATTACATGTTCTGTTCAAAATGTTCATTCAGAATGGAAGTGCTACTGCAACAAACATATATGGTTCACAAGCTCACCCTGTAGCCACTGATAATAGAAGTCGGATGGATTTTATTCCTCACAAGATCATTGGCTCTCTGGTTAAAAGAAAAACAAACATCATCAAGTGTATAAACAACAAAAGGGAAATCTGTAGGCAAGGAAAAACATAGCAGTAAATCCTCGTTTTATTACCTTGAGCAGCTCTGCAGCTATGATGACGACGGAAGTCGTTCCATCTCCAACCTCCCGGTCCTGGAGCTCGGCCAGTTCCACAAGAACCTACAGACAAACGGAACCACACACACACAAAAAAAGTAAGAACAGAGCAGCGATCAAATAAAAAAAAAGGGCCAGCTCTGACTGTCTGTCGGGTATGATCACCTTGGCTGCCGGGTGCTCGACTTCCAACATCCTCAAAATGGTGGCTCCGTCGTTCGTGATGGTAACGTCACCAATATCGTCCACCAGCATCTGTAAGTCGCGTATGCGCCACGTTAGTACATTCTAACAAGGTGCTTTTTATTCAAATTACTGGGGATCCAGAACCTATATGCTGCTTCGCTAACAAGGGAAGTGGGAAGGCACATACCTTGTCTAGCCCAACAGGCCCGAGCGAGGACTTCACGATGTTGGCCACCGCCTGGCACGCCACCACTGCAACGGATCAGAGAAGATCGAACACAAATTAGACCGTTGCGCGCTCAAAGGGCTACACGGATGGGCCACTAGGGCACGGTTGGGAACTCATGGAGATCGGAGCCTTGCTTGGCAAGGGAGGGAGGTCGTGCGGTGGCAGTTGAGACCTCTAGTTCTGCTAAACAATACTGGTAGAAACTGCAACCAAAACCCTTGCCATGGGAGAGAGCTCCCGTGGGGTAGCTAACCAAATGCGGATAGAAGCGTCGCTTAGCCAGGCGCGCATGGTGGGATCCAAGCGCGCCACTAGATCTCACAGAAGCACCACGCAGCCCCGCGGAATCTGGCGTGGGAAGCAGGAAGCAGGAAGGGGGTGATGGCGTTACCGTTCTGGGTGCGCACGTCCTGGCCGGACTGGCGCTCGCCCATGATGTCGGGGATCTGGGCGGTGATCCCCATGGCGACGGCGGCGGCGGCTGGAGTGAGGAGGAGGAGCTGCTCGCAGCGCAGGAGAATGAATGGGATCGTCGCTCTGCGGGGCGGCGGCGCTAGGTTTGTCTGTCTGCGTGTGCGTGGGAGCTCGCCGTATATGAGGCGGGCCGCCGTCGGCCCACGCAGCCCACCGCTCATCCTTGGGCCAAACAGGCCGCCTGCCACATATTGTTTTGTTTTTCGGTTGGTGCCTACGGTTTTTTTTTCTTCTTTTTTTTTCTAGAATTTTTTCTTCTTGGGAGGAGAAAATGACACAAAACCACCACATTTGGGGGTGAGTTCTAGCATAGCCACCACAATTCAGATTTTTGACACATAAATACCACTTCAGGGGCTGGTGTGGGACGCAGAGCACTGATTGTCGCCTGTTATCGTTTTAACCACGTTTCTGGCAGGTGGGACCCGTTGTCAGGTGTGACGTGGCAAATCTCGGACGGACGTCGTTAACGCGCGCGCTAGGGCACGGGTGTTGACCAAACTCACTCAATCTAGTCTCTCTCAGTCTCTCTCTCGCGACTCCTATGGTGACCGGAGGTGGCGGCGGCGTGCCGGACGGGGACGGCGGCTCGCCGGAGAGGCAGAGCGGCTCTTGTGCTGAAGTGGGACGCCATCGATGTCGACAGCCGAGCTTCGACATCGCCGCCATAGATGTCGACAGCGAGGAAGACCGCGAGGCGAGGCCGGAGCGCGAGCGCGCGTCGGAGCAGGGGTGCTCGCAGCTGGCTCCGGCTAGCCAGTGCAGCAGCGACCCGCTCAGCCACTACATCTCTGACGACAGGTAAGAAATTTTGTGCCTCTGTTCTGAATTTTGGGGTTCTGAATTTGGGGATTTTATCGTTTTAGGTTTATGAGTTTACACGGTTTCACTGAACACAAATTAAACTGTATTTAGGCAAGATTTGTGGGAGTTGTTGTCGTGTCTCGTTGCACGGACACCGGGAGTATAGGATACCCCCTTTTAGGTTCGGCACGGGGCGCGAAGGAGGCTGAGAATCGTCTTCTTGGGCGGAGTCTAGATCAAGCTCTCCTCTCCACGATCAAAGCATGCAACCAAAGGGACACAAGGAGCTACCCAGGTTCAGGCCGCCCGGAGGCTAAAAGCCCTACTCCTGCATGTCTGGATTGATGAGTTCTTCATAGTGTGGCTTACAATGGAACCTCCCGGACAGGGTACCCGGAAGGGTTTTGGCCCGAGGTAGAAGAAGGACAGATCCTGACCCGGAGGAGATCACCTTCCTCTCTACCTCCGCAGCCCTAGTCTAGTCTTGCTCTGGTTCTACCTTGTGCTCGTCCTTGCTCTATCTTCCGTCCCCTTTCCTCCCGTGCCTTGGTCCTCCTTTTATAGGCTAAGGGGTTGCCACATGGTCACGTGAGGAGCATGAGGGACCTTCGGGTGAAGGACCCTCCTCATCTAGTTTAGGGGGAGACGTGGCCTCTCCTCAGCCTAGCGTCTCCTCTGGGTTAGGTGGGAGCGTCCGCCTTTGGGTGGACAGGCGCTGACACCACCACGGGACGTGCTTCCCGCCCGCGCTACCTTCATCTTGCTGCCCAAGTCTTCGTGGTGAGGTGGAGTGCTTATCCACAGGAATGTAGGAAGTACCCGAGAGGGAGGTCCCCAGGACCGGAGCCCTTAGTCGTCGTAGGCCATGCGTGTCTTGACGGTGAACCCGCCAGCTTGACTTGAGTCTTGGTCTTGTCCATCTTCATCTTGGGCCCACATGGGGTGGACCCACTTTGGCAGTACTAGGGGAACCCCATGTTCCACTGTTGCGACAGTAGCCCCCGGGCATGGTCCCGGCGGCTCTTGCTCCAGCTGCCGGGGCCATGGCCTAAAGATAGGTCAAAGTGGGTCCCGGGTACCTGGTCTTCTCAGCTTCGCTTCACTGATGGCCTTGAAGGTCTTGGAGTTACTCCGCTCGGGGGAATAACTGCGAGGGCCCCCTCGATTCCCACTAACGGAAGAACCGAGGAGACGCTTGGCAGAGGCACTGCCGCGGCTATAAAAGCGAGGCGCACCCCTGGCCTTTCGGTCATCTTCTTCCTTGGTCCAACTCCAGGCCTCCCCACAAGCTGCCAGCGCCAATGGCGAGAGCGAAGAGAGGAGTTGGGCGCCCTCGTACTTCTTCAGCTGCTGCGGAGAGTGGCCCCTCCACTCGTGGTCGAGCTGTTCCGCGAGGTCGTGGGATTCGCGGTCGCGGCGGCCGTGGAGGCCGCGGCACCGCTGCCCCTCTTCCTAGGAGCATGGTTCATACCAGCTTCGCGCCGTTCGAGTTCGCCATGGATCTGAACCGCAGGCCTCGCAGCCGGCTTCTCCTGCCGGATTCCTTCGCGATGGCGACGGAGGACATCGGACCCTCCGGCTTCTGGCTGCAGGTGGAAGGCTGCCCCAATGGCCCCTCCTGGGCCATGGCGGAGCGCACCACTGAAGGCGCCATGCTTCTGGGTCCGGGGTGGAAGTCGTTCTCCCGTGCCCGCCGCCTGTCCAGGGGGCAGTGCTTGGTGTTCCGGTACGACGGAGATGCTACGCTCTCCGTGAAGATCTTCGGTGTCGATGGCGGACGTGGAGTGCTGCATGGAGAGCAGCAGCGGCAGCTCGAGCTCCTACGACGAGGATGAAGATGAGGAAAACTCATCTGACATCAAGGTCGAGGGGAGCTCGTCTTCCTGAAGGCGAGGAGCTTCGGACGGGCGCCATGGAGATCTCGTTGACCTCCTCCTTGGCGGCCTTGACGTCGTACTTCTGGAAGTAGCGTCTTCCATTGTACGGCGGTGCTCCTTGTTCGGCGGGAGCCAACCTTTTTGTTGTAAAAAAGATCGTCCCCTTGTAGTCCTTGTAAATGAAGAAGATCTTGTTTTCCTCCTTGTCTTCGTGTCGCGTCCGTGTGAATGAGAACGAGTTTTTTGCAAAACGCGCTCCCATTACTGCAGCAGCCGTAGCGTCAAGGGGTAGGTGGAGCAGGGGAGGCCTATAAAAGACCATCCAGACTCCACCCCTTCGCCACATCTTCTCGCCTTGCTCCGCTCCTCTTCTTCCTTTGCCTCCCCTCTCCCGCAGAACAATGTCCGGCGAAGCAGAGAGGGCCTTGTCCGATGTGTCGACGGCGGAGTCCGTCTTTCGAGGAGCGGCGGAGGCACCCAGCGAAGCTGGAGCCCGAGCCACTGACGGCGAGGTTGCGTCCCGTCCTTCTGCTGCCCAGAATGTTGCTCGCCTGGCGGCCGTCTCTGGTCCTGTTGCCCAAGAAGAGGCAAGGATTAGGGCAGTAAGGAGGACGCACCTGTGGTCCATCCTGAAGGAAAGGACTGCCGGTATTCCGGAGCTGTCCTTGGTTGTGGCTGAACTCGAGGCCATTGAGCAGGTTCACTGCTTGCTCTTCTCCATGATTCCGCCTTCTCTTCTTGGATGACCTTGATCTTGATCTGGACTTTTGCAGGCCGAGAGTCAGTCCGTAGGCGAACTGGCGGACGGAATCTTCCGTCTCTTTGGCCCTGGAGCGCCCTGGTCGGCAGAAGGTGGTCGACGCGCCTGACAAGATTCTGCACGCGTGTCATCTTTTCACCCAGGCGTCCCCGGAGAGAAGAGTGCACCCGGCAGGCAATAAAACAGAAAGACAGAGCTGCACAGCCAGGAGCCCTGAGCTGGCCTTAGTAGCATAGGCTAGATATGTATCCAGGAAAAGCTTCGACTGAATGTAATCCAGAATTGTAAACTCAGAATGTAAGTTCAGATGAATGCAATCCTAGGGCTCAACTCCCGGGGTCATTTCCCAAACCTCCTTTGCACTAACGCGCCGTCAAGTTTTCTGAGGAGATCTCTTAGGTGACAAGTGCTCTGACCGCCCGCACCGTAGCAGCACCCCTAAGAGCACTATGCCTTCCGGGAGTCCACTCCACAGCCACGGGTACTAGGCCAGAAGGGAAATCTGACCGTTCGCCGGGGAGGACGCATTACCCCCGCAAAGGTTCTCATCAACTGTCAAGCATGCGCAGGTTGGTGGTATATTGACTCCGAGCGAGATATTATGCCTAGAATGCCAGATGCACATGCAAAGACTTAGCTGGTTTTTGCCGTGCCTTGATCTACTCTGTCCTTCCCGGGTATCCAGCTCCTGAGCCGCTCTTCAGCATCCATTCCTGTCCCGGGAGAGGCGCTACACACAACACACTTTCAGTAGGAAAAGAATGGACCCTCCCTTACATGTCGTGAAAGTGTTTCATCCGGAGCAACCCGCAAGCAAAGTTGAATGTGCATTTCTGTGTTTAGGTTCTTTAAAACACAGCACTGCCCGTTCCACTTCTTACCGCGGCAGTACGGCACGATCAGGTGGCAGCGCCTACTGATAGGCTGCTCGCGCTCGACCTGTCAGCCACCGGCACCATGTCAGCCCCCTGCTTGGGGGTTGTTACGGATAACACACTTCACGACAACAAGAGAGGCTCACGGAATTGAAAAACTTATCTTTTATTCCTTGGCGACGATTCTTACACCCTTATACAGAACACTAGCCCCTTGGGCGTGCTTAGTTGACTCGAACTATCTGCGATTCATGTTCGTATTCAGGGGTAGAATTTCCGGAGATTCTCGATGTTCCAGGCGTTGCCCTCCGGCCTGCCTTTCTCGTCCTCCAGATAAACAGCTCCGGGTCTCAGGGTATGCGTCACCCGATAAGGTCCTTCCCACTTGGAGGACAGCTTGTTCATGTTATCAAGCTTCTGCTTCTTGCGGAGAACCAGGTCTCCGGGTTCCAGTACCCGTGAACGGATATGGCGATCATGATAGCGGCGGAGCCCTTGCTGGTATCGAGCAGATCGTAAGGAAGCTCGGCACCGCACCTCTTCCAGGAAGTTGATGTCATCAATCCTCCTCTCAGCTTGTGCGTCTTCATCATAGGCAAGTACCCGGGGGGATCCATGCCTGAGCTCTGTTGGCAAGACGGCTTCTGCTCCATAGACAAGGAAGAATGGTGTTTCTTGAGTGGCTCTGCTTGGTGTGGTTCTGAGGGACCACAAGACACTTGGTAGATGCTCAATCCAGTTCTTGCCCTTGTCTTCTAACTTGTCAAAGGCCTTGGTCTTCAAACCCTTTAGGACCTCCGCATTGGCTCGCTCCACTTGCCCATTGCACCTTGGGTAGGACACCGAGGCAAAACACACCTTGATTCCCAGCTCTTCACAGAAGTTGAGGAAGGATCGGCTTGTGAACTGAGAGCCATTGTCCGTTATGATTCTGTTGGGTACTCCGAAGCGGTACACGATCCCTTCAATGAACTTGATGGCTGCTTGAGCTGTCTGTCTTGGTACTGGCATCACTTCCACCCACTTTGTGAACTTGTCGATGGCCACGAAAAGGTATTCATGGCCCCCGACAGACTTCGGTATCTTCCCACGATGTCCAGCCCCCAGACCGCGAACGGCCAGGAGATTGGAATTGGCTGCAGAGCTTGCGCCGGCTGATGTATGTTCTTCGCATAGTATTGGCAGGCTTCACAGGTCTTGACTAGCTGCTCCGCATCACTGAGGACTGTTGGCCAGTAGAACCCGTGACGAAAACTTTACCCGCCAGTGATCTTGATGCCACATGACTTGAACATGTGCCTTCGTGGATGTCCCGTAGCAGTACTTGGCCTTGTTCTTGAGGGATGCAGCGGAGCTTGACTCCGTTGTCCCGTCGCCGGTAGAGCTCGCCGTCGATCATGACGTAGAGCTTGGCTTGACGAGCCACCCGCTCGGCGTCGTGATCGTCCTCCGGGAGGGCGTGCTCCATGATGTACTTGACGATGTCCCGGGCCCAGGGTGGGTGGGCTCCTTCCACCGGTAGCACCATCCGACGGAAAGAAAGCATAGCTTCCTCCGCTGGAGGGGCTGCCGGGTCTTGAGCTTCTGGGCTGGCTACCCGTGTTGTCGAGGTAGAAGGGTCGCCAGCCCCCGGCGCAGATCTTGTCGCGAGCCTCTCGGGCGGGATCGAAGGTCGCCTGAGGACCTCGATGTAGATCCCGGGAGGCACTGGTTCTTGCTTGGACGCCACCTGCGATAGCTCATCCGCGGCCGTGTTTTCTCCCCGTGGGACGTACACAGCCCGGAAGTTGTCGAAGCGCCGCTGCAGCTTCCAGACCTCTTCAACGTATGGTGCCATCTGAGGGCACGCGTACTCCTTGTTCACTTGTTTGATGACTAGCTGAGAGTCACCCTTGACGACGATCTTGTTGATGCCGAGGCCGATGGCAGCACGAAGTCCTGCGAGCAGGCCCTCGTACTCCGCCGTGTTGTTGGAGATGTTCCCTTGGTAGTGCATCTGGACGACGTACTTCAGCCGGTCCCCGGTTGGTGAGGTTAGGACAACCCCAGCACCTCCTTTCCCCTTGGTGTAGGAGCCGTCGAAGTGCATGATCCAGGCGCTAGGATCTTCCTTCCCGGGGAGGCAGGTTTCCTCTTCCGGGTCGTCGAACGCCGTCTCGGTCCACTCGGCCGTGAAATCCGCCAGCGCCTGACTCTTGATGTTGTCCGTGTGCTCGAACTTGAGACCGAAACCTTGAAGCTCCATGGCCCACCATGATATGCGACCAGTGGCAAGTGGGTTCTCCAGGGGGCTTCTTAGGTTGTACTTGGACACCACCGTGATGGGATGGCTTTGGAAGTACGGCCTCATCTTGCGGGAGGCAATGAGGATTGCCAGCAGCAGCTTCTGCATCATGGGGTACCGCTCCCGGGCGTCGCGCAGCACTGCGCTGACGAAGTAGACCGGGTGCTGCACCTTGCGGGTCGCCGAGTCCTGAGAGGGCTCGGCTTCCCCTCGTCGACGTCTTGGGGTGGGGACGAGTAGCCCCCGGCGAAGTCTCGTCGGAGGGAGATTCTCCATTCCCGACGGGATCCGCGTCGCTGGTGAAGTTGCAGTGACGCCAGGATCATGAGACCCCTGGTCACCCGGCAGCCTTTTCTTGCACGGTTGCCCGGAGAGAGTTCCCGGGTCGCTTGCCCTTGATCTTGCTTGACTTCTTCGGAGGAGCGTCACGCTCTACCACGAGCACAGCGCTGATCACCTGGTTGGTGGCAGCAATGTACAGTAGTAGGGGCTCCTTCTCTTCTGGTGCCACGAGGATTGGTGGCGAGGCGAGGTAGCGCTTAAGGGACTGCAGGGCTTCCTCGGCCTCGGAGGTCCACTCCACGGGGCCTGACTTCTTGAGCAGCCTGAAGAACGGTAAGGCCCGCTCCCCAAGCCTTGAGATGAAGCGCCCGAGTGCAGTGATGCACCCGTTGAGGCGCTGTACGTCCTTGACCCGCCGGGGCGCCTCCATGCGCTCGATTGCCTTGATTTTGTCCGGATTCGCCTCGATCCCTCGGTGAGAGACCAGGAAACCCAGCAGCTTGCCGGAGGGGACCCCGAACACGCACTTGTCGGGGTTGAGCTTGAAGTTGACCCGGCGGAGGTTCTCGAAGGTCTCGTGCAGGTCTTGGATGAGGGAGTCCTTGTACCGGGTCTTGACCACGATGTCGTCGATGTACGCTTCGACGTTGCGGCCCAGCTGCGACCCAAGGCATGCTTGCATTGCGCGCTGGAAGGTAGCGCCGGCGTTTCGGAGGCCAAAAGGCATCCGGGTGTAGCAGTAGCAGCCCTTGGGAGTGATGAAGGCCGTCTTCTCTTGGTCCTCGAGTGACATCATGATCTGGTGGTACCCGGAAAAGGCATCCAGAAACACAGCAGCTCGCACCCGGCCGTGGAATCCACGATCATGTCGATCCGCGGCAGGGGGAAAGGGTCCTTGGGACAGGCCTTATTCAGGTCTGTGAAGTCGATGCAGAGTCTCCACTTGAAGGTCATGGGTTTCGGTACCACCACGGGGTTGGCCACCCAGCTTGGGTGGGGAACCGACCGGATGACACCAGCTTCTATCAACTTGTCCACCTCGGCGATGATGAATTCCAGCTTTTCCTTGCTTTGGTTCCGGAGAACCTGCTTCACGGGGCGAGCCCCCGGATTGACCGCCAATTTGTGCTCGATCACCTCCCTTGGTACGCCGGGTAAACCTGATGCCTCCCACGCGAAGACGTCAGAGTTTTCCCGAAGGAAGGCGACGAGCGCGCTTTCCTATTTGTCGGTGAGGCGGGCGCCGATGGTGATGGAGCGAACTCCGTCGCTGGTTAGCGCCACCTTCTTGGTCAGCTGCGGATCGCCATGGAATGGCGCCTTCTTGGGGGAGTAGATGTGGAGCCCCCGGGGTGCCCTTCGCCCCCGGGGAGAGCCCCATCATCATCCTCCTGTACACCTTGAGGGATGTCCGCCGTGGTTGCCACCGTCTGGTTCAGCTGGTGAACGCAGTAGATAGCATCGTCGATGTCGGCCTGACCTTGATCACGCCCCACGGCGCCGGAATCTTCAGCATGTTGTAGGCGAAGTGGGAGACGGCCATGAACTTGGCCAGAGCAGGTCTGCCAAGTATGCCGTTGTACGGTAGCGGAGTGTCGGCGATGTCGAAGACGATTTCCTCGGTGCGGAAGTTCTTGGAGTCGCCGAAGGTGACCGGAAGGGTGATCTTCCCGAGGGGTCGAGTAACACTTCCGTTCACGCCTTGGAACACCCCGTGTCTTGTAGGCGAGACAGGGGATTTGAAGGACAGCCAGGACCTTCGCCGTCAGCAGTTGAGGCTGGAGCCTCCGTCGACCAGCATCTTGGTGACCTTGTAGTTGTGGATGACGGGCGACACGATCAGCGGCAGGGTCCCGACCCCGGCAGTGTTTGCAGGGTGGTCTTCTGGGTCGAAGGTGATGACTTGGCTAGACCAGTCCAGGGGCTTGGACGGAGCAGAAGCAACCGCGTTCAGCTCCCGGACAAGTCTCTTGCAGGCGCCGTTGGAGGGAGGCAGAGAAGACCCTCCGTGGATGCACCCGACAACTCCCGTGACTTCTTGATACTTGCCGCCGTTGCCTCCTTGGGGAGCCGGAGCTTCCCCGTTGCCGACGTGGGCGGCCTCCGGAGTGTTGTACCCGCGACCACCTTGACCGCCGCGTCCTCCTCCGCGGCCCCCGCGGCCACCGCCTCGGTACCATCCACGGCCGCCTCCGCCTTGGCGACCCGTGGGACAGTCACGAGCGATGTGCCCGGCAGTGCCGCAGTTGTAGCAACCGTCTTGACTGACCCCATCAGCTCGGCGTTGCTCCCGGACGGCGAGGTTCTTGAGCATGCGGCAGTCCTTGAGCAAGTGGTTGCCTTCTGGATGGATGTGGCACCAGGGATCACCTTCACCTTCTTCCTCGGAAGTCGGCGCGGGCTTGGTCTTCTTCGGAAGAGGCTCGGTGACGAAGATCCGCTTGTCGGGTCCAGGGTCCCGCTTCTTGTTCTTAGCTGGAGCGGCCTTGTCCTCGGGTTCATCCTCCCCGGGGAACTTGGCTCCTTCTTCAGCTCGAGCGCACCGGTCTGCAAGCTCCCAGAGCTTACGAGCAGACTCGACGCGATGGATGCTCAGCTTCTCGCGCATCTTGGGGTTGCGGACGTTGGCGTGGAAGGACTGGATCACCAACTCCTCCTTGATGCACGGGATGGTGTTCATCTTCTGGGTGAAGCGCTGGATGAACTTGCGGAGAGTTTCACCCGGCAACTGCTTGAAGTCGTGGAGATCACTGGGAGCCCCCGGGCGCTCGTACCCGCCTTGGAAAGCCCCCAGAAACTGCTCCTTCAGTGCCCGCCAGGAACGGATGGAGCACTTGGGAAGGTTGAGAAGCCAAGTCTGGGCATCTCCCTTCAGGGCCAACGGGAACCAGTTGGCCATCATGACCTCGTCGGCCCCGGCAACCATCGCAGCAAGAGAGTAGATCTGCAGAAAGTCCCGGGGGTTCGTGGTGCCGTCGTAGCGGAGAACGTCGATCTTGAATTTCTTGGGCCAGTTGAAGTGGCGGAACTCGGGAGCGAGGGCGAGGCAGCCTTCGGCGAGGTCGATGCCCCGATCTTCCCGGCGGTGACGTTCTCGGCGACGCTCGATGCGGGTGCGCATATCCTCGTTCTGACGGCTGTTGAGCTCGTCACGAAGATCTGGGTTGCGCGAGGTAGACGACCCGATGGAGATGGCCTCGCCGTGATCGCGGTTTAGCCGATCAGCCATCGGTGGCGCGGTGCGAGGAGGCGCCGTCTTGGCTTGACGTTCACCACGAGGCTGGCCTCGCGGATCACGTGTTTGTCTTGTGCTGCTCCGGGGTTGTCGACGGTGGGAGCTTGAGTGGGTTCGACCCACGGACCACCATCGGCGAAGTCGAGGAGCCTCTCGACGCGAGTCCTCCATTCTTGGTAGACCTTGGGGTCGCCGCTGCTTGGAGGGAACTGCATCAGTGCCTTGGCAGCGACTAGAGCATCATGGCGAGCTTGCACGTCCGAAGGCGAGTGCGCGGAGGTCTTGCTCTTGGATGCTCGTGGATCCCCGCTGGGGCGAACGCCGTGGTTCCCTCCTCCAGCGGTGGGCTCCTTGCCGGTGCCGTTGCAGACGCTCTTCTCCCCTGAGCGAGGAGGAGGCATGGTGGTGCCCTTTGGAGCCGCCGCTCCGCCAGGGCCGTTGTCCTTGTCGCGACCGTCCACTTCGTCCGGCGCCACCCTCTCCATGGGAGGCGGGGACGGAGAGGCGCTCCGCCGTGCGCCAGCAGCACGACGTTCAGCTGAAGCTTGGTGCGTGAGGGAGAGACCGGCTTGGACGCCGCAGGATCTCCCTTCTTCCTTGGAGGCATGCTTGACGAAGAACTTGCCGATGAACTTGATGAAGATGAATCCAGCACTTGCGCCCCCTACCTGGCGCGCCAGATGTCGTGTCTCGTTGCACGGACACCGGGAGTATAGGATACCCCCTTTTAGGTTCGGCACGGGGCGCGAAGGAGGCTGAGAATCGTCTTCTTGGGCGGAGTCTAGATCAAGCTCTCCTCTCCACGATCAAAGCATGCAACCAAAGGGACACAAGGAGCTACCCAGGTTCAGGCCGCCCGGAGGCTAAAAGCCCTACTCCTGCATGTCTGGATTGATGAGTTCTTCATAGTGTGGCTTACAATGGAACCTCCCGGACAGGGTACCCGGAAGGGTTTTGGCCCGAGGTAGAAGAAGGACAGATCCTGACCCGGAGGAGATCACCTTCCTCTCTACCTCGCAGCCCTAGTCTAGTCTTGCTCTGGTTCTAGCTTGTGTTCGTCCTTGCTCTATCTTCCCCCCTCCTCCGTGCCTTGGTCCTCCTTTTATAGGCTAAGGGGTTGCCACAGGGTCACGTGAGGGCATGAGGGACCTTCGGGGTGAAGGACCCTCCTCATCTAGTTTAGGGGGAGACGTGGCCTCTCCTCAGCCTAGCGTCTCCTCTGGGTTAGGTGGGAGCGTCCGCCTTGGGTGGACAGGCGCTGACACCACCACGGGACGTGCTTCCCGCCCGCGCTGCCTTCATCTTGCTGCCCAAGTCTTCGTGGTGAGGTGGAGTGCTTATCTGTAACACCCCGAAAATTGAACCCAAATTTTAGCGGTGTTTTCCGACACCTGAAAAACTTTTTCCTCCTACTCTAAATATTTCTCCAAAACTTTTGAAGATGGATTGACTTGGAAATTGCTTTCTCGAAATTTCTTAAAAGCCCACAAACCACTCCATCACCCCCGACAATTTTGTGCTTAGGTTTTCTCTCGGAAACCCTAACCCTAAATATCAGAATCTTTTAATCATTTTCTTCCACCTACAAAAGGAAAGCCCATTTCCATAGCTCTAAAAATTCCACCAAAAATACCAGAGGACCCCATGTCCATATAAAGACAACCCATGCAAAAATATTGCATACTCCAATGCAACATTTCCAAGTTAGCCAATAATTTCAAAACTGCCATTTCTAGTCCAGAAATGTTTTAACCAAGCTAGGAACCTCCAGAAATTCTGATAAATTCAGGGAATGCATATTTTGGCATTTCCTCCATTTCATCTTTCGGAGACAAACCCATTTGAGCAATATTTAGACCACTTCCTTTGTAAGCCCAAATAGATGCAATTTTGAGTTCTTCAAGCAAACCCACACCTAGAAAATTCCTATGGCCATGATACTTGGTGATCTTGACAACATGACACAAAGACACACAATGCCAGGAGATCACCCCAAGATGAAACATGGAACCCCATTTTCTCAAATCATGCCATTATGGCCATTTTCGGCCATCATATGGAAAACCAATTTCCCATGACCCAAATGATCTCCAACTTCATGGACACCCTCCCTACACCAAACCTAGTCAGTGGTAATTTTTGGGAATTTTATTGAGTTGTGCAAGACCCTGTCATTTCATCGAGCACCTTCGGTGTTTTTGGTGTTCTGGAAAAATCTATTTTACAAAGTATGGAATCCCTGTGGGATTTTTGTTTGGTTGTGTTCCTCTCATCGTTACAAACCCAGGGGTGGAAACCTTGTTCCATTTGGACCCCCGAGTCACCGGGAACGCAGCGATGTCGCCGTGTCGCGCTCTGGACGTCCGGGATACACTCGTCTACTCGTCACAGGTAACCTCTTTGTTTGATTGCCGGTATACGATCCAACCCCACCTGGCTTGGACTCTGTACTGGTGATACCCTTGTTGTTTGCTTATGCCATGTGTTGCTTGTGATGCCATGCTACCTTTATGTTATCATATTGGTCTATCTCGAGTAGACTCTTGTCATGTTGTAGGATTTTAATTCCAATGTATACCTTGTTGCATGATTGTTGGATTGTTTGTGGTGAGTGGCGATTCTTGCTGAGTGCATATTAATGTACTCACGGGCCTTGTGATTGTGGCCAGGTTTTGTCGAGGATTCATCTTCCACCTTAGTAAGGATTTGAAGCAAGAGCGTGCTAGGATCAGTAGCCCAGCCAGAACCTCTGGAGTGGAGCCGCTCCAAGCCGTAGCCTCTCATATGTCTTCCGCTGCCAGTTAAAACTCTGTATCATGCCATGCTGGGATTGATATTTTGTCATTCCTTGATGGCCTTGTAAACCATGTGTAGCACTGATGTGCATGATTATGTAATGATTTCCATTATGTTACACTGTTGTGACGTGCGACCAGTTATCTTGGGATGGCGCACGGGACGACTGCCTCTCTGGTGATATGTGCCAGGGAGGGGTGTCACAGGACATGGTATCAGAGCACCAGGCTGGCTGTAGACTACCCTAGCATGGAAAACTCAACCGTACTATTCGCCGACAAGGAGCCCGATGGATTTGACCCATCTCCGCCTAACCGGCATGGCTATTGTTGGTCAACAGTATGGTGCAGTAGGACGTGTCCCATTTTCCGAGAGAGGCTCGCCGGTTTCTTCCAGGAGAAGGAGCCGACACAACCCAGCTTCTAAGAGACCCCAGTCCTAGTTGTCGTTTATCCCCACCCTCGCCTGCTATCCTTAGCCAGCCCAGCTCTCTTGAAGCAGGATCCCGCAAAGGAATCCCGCATTCTCATCTCATCCTACACCCAGAACCAGAGGAATCCGATGGCAAACCCCAAGGTCATCCTGGAAACCACCGCCGCTGAGTATGGCGGATTCCCAGTGATTCTTCGGAAGGCCGTCTCTGATACTCTTGGCAGGCCTGATCTCCCTCGGTATGTGGTGTTCGAGAACTCACTCTCGCCTGCCGGGAGTGAATTTCGAGCGAACGTGCGTATCGGCTCGTGTCCGTTGGGCACAAGCATGACGTACCTGATCCCAGGTAGGAGCATGCCCACTCTTGCTCAAGCCATCCAGATAGCAGCCTATGAAGGTCTCGTCTGCCTACGGTACTCAGAACCCGCAATGGCGAAAAGTCGAGCTTTCCACTTTCTCCCAGCCAGACCCCAACCTGGCGCGGAGGCCATCCAAACCTCCATCGAAGGCGAAGCCGACCCTGCCGTCATCACCATGGTCACCTACGCAGCTGCAATGACCAGGTTCAGCAATTCTCTGATAGAAGAACTCGCAACCACAAGGCGCAACCTTGGTCAAGCTCGCCTGCAACAGTGTCGAGCAAGGAACCCACCTACCCTCAAGCATGGGCAAGCTCGAGGTACCGGAGCCCCAGTCCCAGATGACTTGCTGGAACGCAGTCTGGATGTGTCTGTGGCGCAAGTACTAGCCCGAATTCGGCAGCAACCCCAAGAACCAGGTGTTGTCCTTGAAGGCAGGCCGGTGATTCCCCACCCACCGGAAGATGCAGATGTGGACACCACTCTTCGTCTTGGCACCGCTCCACCGACCCCCAGAGGCCGTCAAGCGGAATAGAGCCCCTGTTTGGTTAGCCTGAGTGACGCTTGTATGTTGGTAGGTGAGAAGCCGTGAGCTTGTTTGTTTTGTTGTTGTTTTCCTTATGTTGGTTGTAATGCAAGTTTGTTGTCTGTTTCTTGGTTGATGTCGAATCAGCCGAAATAAAACTTGGTGTTCTTATTCCCTGGTTGACCACTTGGTTGACCCATGAAGGAATATCACGCCTTTCTTTTAGTTAAAGGTTTTGAAGAAACGACAGATCACTTAAAACAGGGACAGTATATGTGAACCCAGACGCATATACCCACCTGTGAGTTAATGCAAACTTTGAATGGGATTATTTTGTAGTATGCAAACTATTTTTGCGTGTGTTGCACAAGTTTAACTATTAAGTGGAAGTATTTGATGAGACACTGTAACCACGGTGTCCCGCTCACTTAATGTTGGCTCGCGCATAGGTTTGAAAAACTCCTACATGTAGTACCCCAAGGTTCCTCACCCAATATGAACCTTGTCTGGACGCATGTTAGAGAAAGGGGCCCGAGCCCTCCACGAGCAACTCCCTCCCAAGCCTTAAAAATGCTTGTTGAGTGTTCTTCCTCACTGGAACAAAAAAGGATTTTTGTAGAGTGTTTTATTTCTATGTTTGCTTGTGCTTGCCTATACGGTATGGTTGAAATGATTATGCCATACTGCTGCAGCCGTTTTGTTTTGGGCCATAAAATGCAGAAATATTTTATGAAAGGATGTTTTGCTACAAGTAGAAATTCTCCTACCCATGCTTGTATCTCTGCCATTTAATCTTGCTGCAAGACACGAACTGTGCCCGGATGGACAACTCCCGAAATTGATGATGCAAGTTCTACTCCAACTGGGACCCCGCGACTACTTCAACGTGAAGAGGTACCCCGAGACGTGTTATTTTTCCTCGTATCCCAGAGTTCTTTAGGGAAAATTTCTTTGCCAAAAACAAACTTTGGGAATGGCTCTATCCCACAAAATTTTGGTGTTTGTGATCCCACTCTTGTGGCGCGAACATCGTTGTTTGAAAACAAACCTTGTTTCTTTTTCCAAACCGGTATATACATGAAAGGGGCACCTGCCATGTATGTATAGCTTTGCAAAAAAATAAAACCTTTTGTTGTACGCACATGAAAGGGGCACCTGTCGTGTGTGTATAACTTTTCACAAAATAAAACCTTAGGAGAAGGTTAGGATTAGCATATCCCTGCCTTTTGTTTATAAAGGTTTTTGAGTTCTTACTCACCCCAGTTGATCTTGTTAGGTTATTTGATAATTTGGTTGTAGATCTTGTTTGATCTTGCCCTATTTGTGCAAAACTTTAGATTTTAAATTCATAAGCATGTGAGTAGATCCTATGTTGTTTGATTAAAGGAACCCCTGCAAGGTCATCTTTGAAATGCCTTGAGTATGGTAGAAATATCATATGGTTTTAAATAAAAATCTTGTGGAGTGCTAATCTCTTGAGTGTTAAAAACCCTAGTATTTTGTAGAAAAAGTTTTTTTTTGGGGTATAAATGGATCGTTCAAGAATTATCTTGTATAACCTCCTTAATCTCGAGGACGAGATTCCTTTTAAGGGGGGAAGGTCTGTAACACCCCGAAAATTGAACCCAAATTTTAGCGGTGTTTTCCGACACCTGAAAAACTTTTTCCTCCTACTCTAAATATTTCTCCAAAACTTTTGAAGATGGATTGACTTGGAAATTGCTTTCTCGAAATTTCCTATAAGCCCACAAACCACTCCATCACCCCCGACAATTTGTGCTTAGGTTTTCTCTCGGAAACCCTAACCCTAAATATCAGAATCTTTTAATCATTTTCTTCCACCTACAAAAGGAAAGCCCATTTCCATAGCTCTAAAAATTCCACCAAAAATACCAGAGGACCCCATGTCCATATAAAGACAACCCATGCAAAAATATTGCATACTCCAATGCAATATTTCCAAGTTAGCCAATAATTTCAAAACTGCCATTTCTAGTCCAGAAATGTTTTAACCAAGCTAGGAACCTCCAGAAATTCTGATAAATTCAGGGAATGCATATTTTGGCATTTCCTCCATTTCATCTTTCGGAGACAAACCCATTTGAGCAATATTTAGACCACTTCCTTTGTAAGCCCAAATAGATGCCATTTTGAGTTCTTCAAGCAAACCCACACCTAGAAAATTCCTATGGCCATGATACTTGGTGATCTTGACAACATGACCTAAAGTCACACAATGCCAGGAGATCACCCCAAGATGAAACATGGAACCCCATTTTTCTCAAATCATGCCATTATGGCCATTTTCGGCCATCATATGGAAAACCACTTTCCCATGACCCAAATGATCCCCAACTTCATGGACACCCTCCCTACACCAAACCTAGTCAGTGGTAATTTTTGGGAATTTTATTGAGTTGTGCAAGACCCTGTCATTTCATCGAGCACCTTCGGTGTTTTTGGTGTTCTGGAAAAATCTATTTTACAAAGTATGGAATCCCTGTGGGATTTTTGTTTGGTTGTGTTCCTCTCATCGTTACAAACCCAGGGGTGGAAACCTTGTTCCATTTGGACCCCCGAGTCACCGGGAACGCAGCGATGTCGCCGTGTCGCGCTCTGGACGTCCGGGACGCGCGCTTAGCAAACCAAATCCGTGATTACTGTTTTGTCGGTGCCAAATCTTGTTCTACAGCACCACCTCGTGCTCCATTGTGCATCCAGCACGGCAACCACATCCTCTCCATCTCCTTGTCCCCTGCCGATATAAGAAGCAACTCGATCTCCACTCTCACTCTCCTCACTCCCTCTACACTCCTCACCCTCCTCTATCTCCTGGTACTCACCTAAGAACAGAGGGAGGCCGAAGTCGCCGACACCATCTGCGGCCGCCATGGCCAGCTCGAGCTTGGAGCTGAGCTAGTCCGAGCCTCCCCTCCACCCGAGGCAACACCTGCGGCCGCGGAAGAGGGCTGCAGTACCGCCCCCGCCGTCTCCGGCAGCCCAGACCCCCTGGAGCTCGCGTCCCCGTCGCGTTTCGCCACTGCCGAGCTCGGCTGAGCACGGCAACCTCGCCCGTGCTTCCCGTGCGCGACGCCCCGGTCTACTCCCAACGCGCCGGAGCCATCCCCGAGGTCGGCGGTGCTCCTACACCTCGCACCCGCCCTCTCCCTGGCCTCCCGTCGCCTGCAGCGCCGGCGCCGGCCGCCTCCCGTGCGCAAGGATGCGCGTACAGGAGGTCAACGAAGCTGTCGCTCGGTTTTTTTTTCAGTCGATCGTTGCAGGCCAGCAGCAGTTCACAGCCCGCCAGCAGCCCAGCCCAGTGCGGCCCCACCGGCGGCCCATCCACGAGCAGCGGCCAGCGCACAGCGCGCGGCGCAGGCGCGACACGGCCCAGCAACGGCCCAGCCGCGTGACAGAGCGGCCCGTTCCGTTTTTTTTTTCGGCGGGCTGTTTTTCCTTTTTCCTGCTGGTTCAATTTTCAAACATCAATATCTTTGGAACCGTAAGTCCGTTTTCGGTGATTCAAATTTCTAAACCTTCGTCTCGACGAGCTCTTTCCGGTGGTATTGATTTCATCTCATTCCAAAATAGTTCTATGGGGTGCCCTCTGTGCGTGCATTCCGGAGTCCGTGGAACGGGGCTATCGCTGCCCTACGCCGCGGAACCAACCCGACCTCTCCAAGCCCAAAGGATCCCCGTCTTCGGAGGCAAGCTAAACCCTTGCTGTATACCGTCCCGCAATGTTGTTTGTTTATTTGTTGATTGCCATACCGAGTGTTATATTTTCTGTTTGTACCCTGTTTTAATTATTGCATGTCTGTTATTATTCTTGTTTAATATGTTGCTTCGGTTATTGCTCCTGCCATGTCACATTCATCATCCATGTATGCATTAGAATGATGTGTGAATTATCTGTGCGCCTCGCACTTGCGTGGCTTTGTCGAACCCTCTAAATAAACAACTATAAAACATGCGATCCTATGATTGTTTGCTTCTTCTTCTTCGCCGAGGTGAGGAGCGGACGAATGTCGTCTTATGATCCTCGGAGTTGGGGGCATTTGCCAAAAGAGTTATTTGCCTTGTCCCTCCGTCAAATATGGTTGGCATAGACCACCCGGACTGCGACGCTTGGGAGCTGACTTTCCATTTGGTTCTTTTTGCCAAGATTGCTGACACCACGTCAGGTTAATCCTTGAGTGGAATGGATGCTTTCTTTCTTATGAATGCTTTTCGGTTCATTGTTTGGAGGCTACATGCCTCACCAACTTTGTAATTAATCTGCGAGGACGCTGGCTGGAGGAACCGCCACAGTCGTCCGATCAAACAAACTAAGCTATATTTTGTAGTCGATCTGTGAAGGCGCTTGCCAGCGGAAGACCGCTGCCACAGTCATCCGGTTGACGTTCTTTTTATTTTGCTAAGTTTGGACATGGATACTACTATTGCTTGATTTATTGTGTTGCTAATATTTTGTCGTGTGATGATATATTATGATATTGTGATTGTTGTGTTGGACTAATCCTCTTGGTTTGGACTTGTGAATGATGGAACTTGATTAAATGAAACACCCCTCCAAACAACGATAGGGTCAGTCCACGGTGCCACTAATCTGAACATCGAAAGCACTGCCACTGTCGCTCACATGGGCGGGCCTTGACCTACGTAATCCTATCGAGCCTCCTTTGATGCCACCCTTTTGGCAAGTCTAGTCGGTTACCATAGTTGGTCGGGGCTAGTCTTGCGAAGGTTCCGGAGCTAGGCGTTGCCCATAGTTGGGAGCGTGCCGGATTCACTTCTGCATAAGGCATAGAGTTATGTCGGTGGCTATACAGGGAGTGTCTTGGTAGCGTGAACGGTCAGGTGAGTGTATCTTGCTGAGTTCGCCTTAAGGATGATATCCTAAAGTACCGGCTGAGTGTGGTGCACTTAGGTGGGTGGTATCTGCAACCTCTCGAGAGTGTCAAATCTGGATGTCTAGCCTCGTTCCAAGGTTATGGAACAACAGTTCAGTGTCAGTCATACTGTGTGTCCGTGTCGTGTCAGGAGGTTAAACCTAAGGCTTGTTTGAAAGAAAGATGAACAACCTGATTTCACTAAATGAACAATAAGATGATGCAGGGAATGTTACTTGTGAGGTGAATGGGATGGCGGTGTGATGCGTTGGAAGCCTATAGTTAGGCCAGAGCCAACATCAACCGTGCATGCCCGGGAGATAGCCAGAGTTGGCTGGATGGATAGCCAGAGTTGGCTGGAGTGATAGCCAGAGTTGGCTAGAGGCTTGGAAGCCTGATGGTGTTGACAGGAGTAATTATAAGATTTGGTACCCACTGATACACTCGTCTACTCGTCACAGGTAACCTCTTTGTTTGATTGCCGGTATACGATCCAACCCCACCTGGCTTGGACTCTGTACTGGTGATACCCTTGTTGTTTGCTTATGCCATGTGTTGCTTGTGATGCCATGCTACCTTTATGTTATCATATTGGTCTATCTCGAGTAGACTCTTGTCATGTTGTAGGATTTTAATTCCAATGTATACCTTGTTGCATGATTGTTGGATTGTTTGTGGTGAGTGGCGATTCTTGCTGAGTGCATATTAATGTACTCACGGGCCTTGTGATTGTGGCCAGGTTTTGTCGAGGATTCATCTTCCACCTTAGTAAGGATTTGAAGCAAGAGCGTGCTAGGATCAGTAGCCCAGCCAGAACCTGTGGAGTGGAGCCGCTCCAAGCCGTAGCCTCTCATATGTCTTCCGCTGCCAGTTAAAACTCTGTATCGTGCCATGCTGGGATTGATATTTTGTCATTCCTTGATGGCCTTGTAAACCATTTGTAGCACTGATGTGCCTGATTGTGTAATGATTTCCATTATGTTACACTGTTGTGACGTGCGACCAGTTATCTTGGGATGGCGCACGGGACGACTGCCTCTCTGGTGATATGTGCCAGGGCGGGGTGTCACATTATCCACAGGAACGTAGGAAGTACCCGAGAGGGAGCCTGGCCTCCTGCCGGAACTCGGGCTCTCGGGTCCTTCCTGGCCTTCTCGCTTGATTCGGGGACCCGGAAGGTCCCCAGGACCGGAGCCCTTAGTCGTCGTAGGCCATGCGTGTCTTGACGGTGAACCCGCCAGCTTGATTTGAGTCTTGGTCTTGTCCATCTTCATCTTGGGCCCACATGGGTGGACCCACTTTGGCAGCACTAGGGGAACCCCATGTTCCACTGTTGCGACAGTTGTACATCCAATTCGACGATGCCAAATTTTGGTCGACCACTGCGCGCCGGTCTGACATTAGGTGGTTGTATTTGCTGGGGCTGATGGAGAAGAATGGGTACGGGCTGTGTGATTCGATGTATTATGTGAAAGAAGAAGGGGAAGGATTGAATGGGCTAGAACTGCTTGACTGCAATATTAAGGTGCAAGAGATGCTCAGAAAGTATGAAAGGTCGAGAAAGCTAGTACTAACAGTGATGAGGGACAAGAGAAAGCAAGCCATTGTATTGTCCCCTGTGAAAACAAAGAAGAGGCAGGAGAAGAAGCTGTATGCTAGGTCATATCCTAGTCCAGTTGTTGTTGATTTGGAGGAGCCAGAGTAGTGTGAGAACAACAATTTGCCAACTCAGGCCAGTGTGAATTTTCAGCCTTTATTCACAGTAGTTGAAGATAGTTTGCAGAAATCAGCAGAAGGAGAAGAAAATTCAGAGGAAGAAGAAGGACATGCATCTGAAGATGACAGCTGGATGTATCCTTGCCAGTATGACCCAGATAAAGCAGAGCAGCTGAAGAGGAAGGAAATAGAAGAAATGAATGAAATAATTGCTAAGAGGAAAAGGAAACTTGATGAACAGCTATGTGAGGATGAGTCTGAAGCTGAAGATATTTTTGACACTTATTACGAAGAGAAACCAGAGGAGCAAGTGAAGAAGATAGTAAAGAGGCAGGGCCCAACTAGCAGATCACATTCTCATGCACCACCTTCTGTTAGGACAGATTGGGCTCCATCTGATGATGAAGAGGACCTAGGTTTTCTTAAAGAAGAGGATGATGATGGGTTTCAGCCAGAGGTATTTGTGTTGCCAAATGGGAGGAAGAGCAGAGCAAAGAGGCAAAAAGAGAGGGTTTGGTATGATGACACAATGGAAAATCCAGAGCAACAATTCAGGCTTAGGCTTTGTTTCAAGGATGTTTACCAGTTCAGGCAAGCATTGTGCAGACTTCATATTGCACAAGTGAGGAATTTTCATTATCACAGGAATTGCTCTGATAGGATCATTGTGTGCTGCAAGCCACCAGAGAAGAAGAAGAAGCCAGAGGATGCACTAGAAGATGTAGAAGAAGAAGAAGAAGAAGAAGAAGAAGAAGAAATAAAGGAAATTCCTGAAGAACACAAGTGCCCCTTCTTTATGTCAGTTGCAAAAATAAAGAATGAAAACACCTTCTGTATCAAGAAGATGCACTTGGAACACACTTGTCCTACTCAACCCAAAAGCACCAGAGTTAATAGTAAGTGGCTTAGCAAAGAATTTGTGGATGATTTTAGGTCATCTCCTAACACAGGGATCAGATCTGTTGCTGACAAAGCTTTGAAGGAATATGGTGTAACTGTATCAAAGAAAATGGCCTACAGAGTTAGGACAAGGGCAAGAAATATTGTGATGGAGATCAATATCACAGAATTAGAGATTATCTGCAAACAGTGATAGATAAAAATCCAGGATCAAGATGCATTGTGACCACAGAGATAGGGCCAACAAAGGCAGAGAAGGAAGCACTGGAGAAAGGATAGCAAGTTTGGATAAGTGACAAGCCAAGATTCCATGGTCTTTTCTTTTTGTGTCAATGCTGCTAGGCTTGGATTCCTGGAGGGTTGCAGGCCCTTCATAGGCTTGGATGGATGCTTCATAAAATTGACAACTGGAGCTCAAATCCTAGCAGCTACTGGCAGAGATGGCAATAACAACATTTACCCAGTTGCTTGGGGCATTGTTGACAAAGAAGATACAAAAAATTGGCAGTGGTTTCTGGAGCAGTTGAAGGAAGCACTTGGTGGAGAGGAAGGCCAGTTTGGACACTACACCATCATGTCTGACAGGCAAAAATGTTTGATAAAAGCAGTGAGCACAGTTTTCCCAAACTGTCCTCAAAGGTTCTGCCTTAGGCACATATATGCCAACTTCCAGACTGCAGGATTCAGAGGAGATGACCTGAAGAAGTGCATGGACAATGCAGCCTATTCTTACACCAAGGATGGATTTGACAAAGCAATGGAAGAACTGAAAAAACAATCTGAGCTAGCATGGCAGTGGCTTTCCAATATTCCAGTACACACTTGGGCTAGATGGGCCTTTAACACAAACTGCAAGACAGATTTTGTGGACAATAACTTGAGTGAGGTGTTCAATAGATATATACTGGATGAAAGAAACAAGCCAATTGTGACAATGCTTGTAGGGATCTATGACAGGCAAATGGTCAGGTTTGATGAGAAGAGAGAGGGTGGGAACAAGTCTCTGTGGGAAATTACACCACATTATGGTGAGAGGCTAGAACTGATGAAAAAATATGCAAGAAATTGTGTTCCTCGAAGAGCAGATGAAGGACTGTGGCAGGTAGCTAGTGGAGAAACCACATATGAGGTAAATATTGATAAGAGAACATGCAGTTGTAGAAAGTGGGATTTATCTGGCTTGCCCTGCAACCATGCAGTCAGTGCTATCTACAGAGCAAACAAATATCCAGAAGATTTAGTCTCAGATTTCTACAAGAAACCTATGTACAGAAAGGCCTACAGGCCAGTGTTCTATCCAATGCCACAACAGCATGGCTGGACAAAAACAGACACTGAAGACATTATGCCACCTGATTTCAAAGATAACCTGAAGGGAAGAAGGCAGGAAAAGAGGAGAAAAGGGAAATTTGAGGTCCCTAAACCAAAGGAAACCTCTAGGATGGCAACAATTACCTGTAGCAACTGCAAATTGCAAGGACACAAATACACTAGCTGTGCACAACCACTGAAACCTGAGCTGGCATTTAGGAAAAGCCAGCACAAGGTATGAAAACAGTATAAAAAATGATTACTGCTTTTATCAAACTAACTCTGGTTTTTTTAGTTACTAACTATGTTTATGTGCAGTCAAACAGGACAGTTCCCCATGGAGCAGGCCCAAGTGGTGATGGAGCAGCCTCATCTTCCTCTCAGGCTGCACCTCCTATGACAGAACCATCTGCTGCTGCTCCCAGGCCAAGAAGGTCTTCATTTGTTGCACCCAGATCAACTCATGATGTAGAAGCTCGAACTACTGCTTCTGCTTCAGGTAGTACAACACCAAGGAGAGGTGCCATGGGCTACTTCACAGCTGGGGCAAATGCAGGTCCTGGTAGGGACAAGAATGTTGGACCTCTAGATGGTTGAATTGTTGTGAGCAATTCTGTGATGTAAAACCTATTATTATGCTACAACAGACATGGTTGAATTGTTGTGAGCAATTCTGTGATGTAAAACCTATTATTTTGTTGTGAAAGACATGGTTGAATTGCTGGGAGCAATTCATAGATGTAGAACCTCTATATTTTGGTACTTCTGGAGTGGATGATGCTTGTTAGTAATCTGAATGTTAAGTGTTATCCTAAAATTTGTCTGTTTAATGTCAATTTATGTCATGTTTGAATGTGTCGACAAGTTGTCGAGACCAAACTCATCCTCTTAAATGGACTCAAAAGGTCTCGACAAGTTGTCGAGACCAAACTCATCCTCTTAAATGGACTCAAAAGGTCTCGACAAGTTGTCGACAAGTTGTTGAGACCAAACTCATCCTCTTAAATGGACTCAAAAGGTCTCGACAAGTTGTCGACAAGTTGTCGAGACCAAACTCATCCTCTTAATGGACTCAAAAGGTCTCAACAAGTTGTCGACAAGTTGTCGAGACCAAACTCATCCTCTTAAATGGACTAAAAAATTCAGCATAAATTTGATGGACACAACAATTGGGCATTCATTGACACATAATAACCATTCAACTACAGATAATACTAATTGTACTTATTGCAACTCACAAATCACAAATTGTTCATAATGAAGCAAAATAAGTCATAAACCAACAACTAGGCTGAATTCAACAACAATGCATTACACATTTGTCAACATTACATGACCAAAGTAAAATTAAACATCACAAATTTCCTTAATCTTCTTGAACCTGCTCCTGAGGTCCTCTTTCTGATACAACAATTCAGCAACATAATTCTCTAGCTTCCTCTTCTCTTCCTTGTACTTATCTCTGTCCTTCTCAGCTTTCTTCAACAAGCATTTGTGCATGTTACAGGTGGTTTCATCAATGAGCCTCTTCTCTTGTAATTCTGCCCTAGCTTCCAACAGTGCTTGTTCAGCTCTAGCCTTGTGTGCTAAAGTCACATGCTTTTCAGCCACCTCTTTGGCAACCTCATCTTGTAAATTTCTCAGATCAATGTGGAGCTTTTCTAATTGATCTTGATGAGCAAACTTCTGATCCATGAAATCCAGAGCATCACTGACCCTGCCTTGCTTTACTTCTCCATACATTTCACATAGATTCCCCAATGACTTTATCATAGCATCAGTAGATTCTGGATCAATCCATTGCATGAAATCACACTTCTCAGGTTACTAAATGACAAAGCACAGACACACACTTCATTTATGTATATCACTAACTAAAATTAGCTACATTGCACAAAATTTGGGGAAAGTGTGCACATACCGGCCCTTCACAAGACATGAACCTCCTGCCAGTGTTGTAGCCAAAAAATGCAACATGTTTGGCCGCGACATAGCCACATCGACAGAGCACAGGCTCGACCTCATCGTCGGCTGCTCCGCACCACTCGGAAACGGAAATGGTGTTGATACTCTAACAATTGCAAATGGCAACGCAAATTAGACTGGGATAACAACTAAATCGTCACGAACCATACAAATCGAGTAGAACCCTAGAAATCCCTAATCTCACCATACAAATCGAGTAGAACCCTAGAAATGGCAAAGAACTCACACTGCAATTCGAGCTCACATCGGTCGACGATTCTTCTCCGTCGCCCCATGACACCATGGCGGAACGACGCTTCCTTGTTTCTTCTCCGGCGGGGCGGCGGCGGCGGCGCGGCGGGGGCGGGGCGGTATGTTGGCGATGCAGAAATGCGAGAGAGACAGACTCCAGATGCACATATAAGCGTGGTCAACGCCCGTGCCCTAACGCGCGTTAACGGCGTCCGTCCGAGATTTGCCACGTCACACCTGACAACGGGTCCCACCTGCCAGAAACGTGGTTAAAACGATAACAGGCGACAATCAGTGCTCTGCGTCCCACACCAACCCCTGAAGTGGTATTTATGTGTCAAAAATCTAAATTGTGGTGGCTATGCTAGAACTCACCCCCAAATGTGGTGGTTTTGTGTCATTTTTTCTCTTGCGAGGGAGAAAGATTCTGGTTTGACCTTTGGTTCAGTCGTTCAGAAACACGCTCCAGCTTGAATAGCTGGGATTGGCTCTCAAGGATCCTATTTGAAAATCATAATGCAATGCAAAATCAGTTTTCATTGTGAGAATACATTTCTTAATAAAGTTTCAACTTCTTTTAAGGTTAATAAGTAGATATATGTGGTTGTACTTATACCTGCTTAGACGTAAACTTTCATTCGTTTCCATAACAACAGTTAGTACAAACACCAAGCAGTGCTTACGCCCTTCACCATTACATCAAACGAACCAACGTCCTGGGCAGGTAGGCCCACACCGTAACAGCAGTCAAAAACATCATCAACAGAGAAAAAGACACGGCACTCAGGTTGCTCTTGGTTCCCAGGGCACAGCACACATAATCTACAAAGGCAGCACATCGGCTGGGCGACTGGTTGACGATGCAGGCTTATGCTGACCGCTGGCCCTTCGAACTCTACTCGCTCTTGCTGCTGGGCGACTGGTTGACGATGCAGGCTTATGCTGACCGCTGGCCCTTCGAACTCTACTTGCTCTTGCTGCTCTTCGACGACCGGAGGTCAGCGGCCGCGGCCTTGATGCTGGACTTGGCCAGCGACGTGGGCTTTAGGACGCTCTTCGGGTTGATGGCCTGCCGGATCTTGAACACCGCCCACGCCGTCCCGATGGCATGGCCCGCCGCGTCCATCCCCTCGTTCGTCGCTGCAGCGGCTTTCTCTCCGTACCTGAAGTAGAAGAAGGAGGAGAGCGGTGTAAGGGAAGATGGGGACTGAGCTGTGCTCCAAGGAGGAGTATACACAGAGATGTGTGATAGAATGATACGTACTTGTGATTTACGAGACTGGTCGTCACAGTCGACGATGTGGATAGCACGTCCTTCCTGGCCACTTCTACGGCGTCGCTAATCTTGCCTGTTGACACCAGTAATAAAAGATACATAAGTGACAGGGCGTAATGGAGTACAAGAAGAAATTAAGTTCCTATTAAAAATGATATTCAGGCCTTGTCAAACCACATATGCCACATAACAACAACTAACAACAGAGGAGCAGATGAACTTGGCTACGAAGAGCAGAGTCGACGGACCAGGTGGGAGCTTCAATATTGCCCGTTTCTTGCGTCCATGATGGCTGAGCATAAAGAATACTAGGGAACTTGGCGCAGCGACACGCCGCGCCCGTGTGGCTGTTAATTGTGTTTATTCTCGTAAATATAGTTAGTAAACCAAATTGTTATTAAGTGTGGGAACATCGGAGAGGAGATCATGGAGTTATTTTGTTGTTAACTATACTATGAGGCTTAATGTCCATTCTTCGCACGGAGGAACATTCAAACAAATTATATATGTGATCAAATTTCAAAACCCGATATCTCAGGTGAAGGCAATAATTTTCAACATGTTATTTGTTGTGAACAGTGAGGAGATTAAATTCTAACTATAAGCAAATTAAACATAATAACATCTATTCCCAGTATGGATATTAACATTCCCAGTATGGCTATTAACATGATGCAGTTACCAAAACATATTTAGTAATATCAAAATCATCATATCAGAAAAATGCACATAGTGCTCAATGAAAGCTAAGCAAATCTTTAGTACCTTTTGTATAGAATTATATCATTTACATGCAACGATAAAACCCATCTGCCATTGACAAATGTCTTGCTAAATTACCTTATACCGAACAACGTAAGAAAGTAAAGATATCTCACTCTTGATTATCTCCTTCCTTTCCTAGTACGTAAGGGGAAAAACACAAAGTTAGCCATAGGTGGATCTTGAATGAAAACCATCATACATTCGTTGGCCATGTTCTTCTTGTTGGTGCATGGTCCTCTCTTTTAACTATATTCCTGCAAAATAGGGCTAGGTGATGAAAACGCACATGGAAGAGTAATTGATTAGTACAAATCACCCTGGTCCAGAATAGTTAAGTTTATCTATATTTCCATTAGTGTTAACTCTACTGGAGGGTGAAACAAAAGTAATTAAGCAATTAAAAAAAATCAGATGCATACTATGCTACCAATTTTTAGTTGGCATGTATTTTCTAATTTTTTTGTTAAAGCTGAGAGTTTCTCACTAAATGTAACTTAGAAGAAAATACATATAAATCTGTCAAATAGCAACAGTGAGGAGATTAAGTTCTACCTATAAGCAAATTAAACATAATAACATCTATTCCCAGTATGGATATTAACATTCCCAGTATGACTATTAACATGATGCAGTTACCAAAACATAATTAGTAATATCAAATTCGTCATATCAAAAAAATGCACATAGCGCTCAATGAAAGCTAAGCAAATCTTTAGTATCTTTTCTATAGTATTATATCATTTACATGCGACAGTAAAAACTATCTATTGTTGTTACCTTATACCGAACAACATAAGAAGGTAAAGATATCTCACTCTTGATCATCTCCTTCCTTTCCACGCAAGGGAAAATACAGAAAGTTAGCCATAAGTGGATCTTGAATGAAAACCATGATACATTCGTTTCCCCTGTTCCTCTTCTTGGTGCATGGTCCTCTATTTTTACTATATTCCTGCAAAATAGGCAAGGAAACGCACATTACAATGGTGAACTATGCACATAAGGCTGTGACATCCTGTGACTAATCCGGAGAAAAAATACCTGGGCATAATAGTACACAATCAGCAACCCCCTATTCCTCTTCTTGGTGCATGCCATCTATCTTTTAACTTTATATATGATTAAAAAATATGATGCTGAAATTAAAATAATGAACACTAAATCATACTATCTGAATAATAAGACCAAGAAGGAAAACCAAAGTAAATTGCCCTTTGAGGCATCACCTGATCATGTATCCTTAATTGAAAATTCCCAAGTTGCTCGACCGGTTGCTCATAAATCGTTTCCTCTTCAAGCATTGTATCGCAGCTGCGACAAATTAAAAAATGGTAACTATTAGCTAATCCATTATTCTCACAAGAATTCATTAAGTTCAAAAGGAAGAAAACTCATGTCATTGGGCGACATTAGAATATTCAGCAAGTGAATGCATATGGGTGAATAGAAGAAGGAAATACGTCTATGTGTTTTGGACAATATCAGGAGCAAACATGGAGCTGTTGAGAAAAACAATAATGTGTAGGTAGGTAATTGCAGCACAATATTCAACAGGCATGGGTGGTGCAATTTTCAATGAATAGTTGAAAATTGAGTAACAGAGCACAAGAGGAATACTTGAGGCATCTCGATAGAACTTGCAATGTTTGTCTAGTAATAAAAGAGATCCATATACCATAGGAGAAAAGCGCCCAAACATTCTTTAGAAGTAGTAGCTAACCGAACATCTTTGTTTTTATTCCATGACCACCTCGTTTGTAATTCGAATCCATAGTATGGTATGTTCGCATTTGAATTCTAACCCGATCGTAATCCGCTCCGCGCCAAATTGGGGAAAACAATATGGTAAAATCAAAATCCGATCAGAGGCGTTTAGTTAGATGTGTGAGGAAAGAAGTTTCATCAAGGACCTCTTTGGTTTGTCATTTCGGAGGATCTCAGTTGAAGTTTTTTCTTTTCTAGGAGGGCATTTTGGATCGTATAATAAGTGTAGGGTTTAGCAAATTTCTGTCCGGCATCAAAGATATTGAACAAACAATGTTCAACCAAAACAATATTTGTGTGACACCTGAAAAGTAGAGATAACGCCGAGTCATGATAGAAATTGTATTAACGCGAGCAAAAAATAAGTTCCAACAGTATTCCCCTCCTCGTGATAAGCATGCTAGGATGAGGTTTTATTGATAACCAGAGACAAATCAAGAAATCATAGACTTACTTGGTCGGCCAGACGATAAATCTTCCTCGTCAATGGGTTTAAACACTACAACATTCTGCTGGCCTGATAAATCCTGCATGAAGTAAACACCACCTGAACCTTCAGAATAATTTACATAATTGTCGTATGCCCATTGTCAACAGTATAGTAGTACTATGGTACTCTTCAGAGCACCCGTAGCCTCAAAGTATGCTCGAGGTCGGACATGCATGCACTGCTGAAATTGAAATCAAGAGTAAATTATTCTGATAACGAAAAGTTAACAAACAAAAGATGCGTTGTGTTGGAGCATGGAAGTTTTCTTGCTGATAACTCCAAGGCAAGGCATATAATAAAGAGAGAATATCTACACAAATGAGACGGGAGAATGTTGCTGTTTGAGATGGGAGAATGTTGGTGTTTGAGTTAATACTACCTCCAAGTATCATGGTGAGAAACTACATTATCTATGAATTCGCAGTTATACCATTGGTTCAATGACCACCCCCGCCAAAAATAGTACATGCATAGAGCGTGACTGAAAATAAGAGAAAGCATGGATAATATTCAAGAAATATTAAAATCATAGTATCACACTTATATTGAAGTCCTGGACAGCATGCCATCCTTCACTTTTTAGACTGCACTCCCATCTTCGACTAATTCCAGAAATTAAATTGCAATTTATTTAAATGAAAAAATGGGAAATGCGAGAACCATATTCATCATTGAGCACATGAAATACAGCAGCACCAGCACATCGAGGGTAGTAGAATGCCTGGTTCGTAAAATCAATACACAATACAATCTTGCTACTTCTGTTACAATTTTCCTTTGAACTTGAAAACCCCCAATGTTTTGGCAGCCTAGAGCCATGTTTAGAAGAAATAGAGAACCATCAATTTACTATCGTACTTTATCTAAAAATAGGGTAACCACTATAATAATAGTAATCTTCAGGACACATTAAAACAAACCTTCTTTCTGAGAACCTTCAAGCTGTATGAACGTCAAGCCTGCCTGAACATCGATGATGATCTCCATAAATCACCCGTCAAACAAACGAAATGTTCCATTTTTCTTTTACTGATTCTGTGACATGTATAGTAATCTGCTTCTTCTTTTCATACTTCAAGATCCCACAATATACAGCTTATATATTTCCATTGATCGCCCAGGCCTACAATAAGCAAAACATCAGAAAATTAGATCGTGTTTGTAGGTCAGAAAATAATTTGACTGTCAGCGTGAGCATTGGCCGGATGAATGCTTCCAAGGGAGAGTCCTATCCATGAAGGTAGGACTACGATTGTCATAGCAACTTGATCAACCTGTATGTCACACTACTTTCAAATCCAATCATCCCTGTACATGGCCATCATCCAAGCACTAACAGGTGTTGAGGATATCGCCAAGTTGTGCCGCAGATGGATTACGGCCTTGCATCGGCGAATCAATTGGAGTACATATGGTCCATTAGTCTTAGTTAGGATTTTCATCAAACGCATTGTAAGCATAGGTAAAAACGGATCTTCAAAATAAATGATGAGATTTTTGGGAGGTTAAATGGAGGCTTCCTCCACTGTCACCTCAATCTCCAGGAAAAACAGAACCACCGGCGGCGCGAACGGCGACCTGGTGTCCTACCTGCTATCGAAGGAGCGTTTCTCCGAGAGAGAGAAAGATCCGGAGCGGAGGGGAATAAGGCTGGAGAGAGAGAGAGAGAGAGAGAGAGAGAGAGAGAGAGAGAGCTAACCTTGCAGGCTTGCACATAGCAGATAGGGAGGTGGAGGCACGCTGCTTGATGCCAAGGAAGACGGTGACGGCGCCGCCGATGGCTGCCCGCCTGTTGTTCGTCTAGTGAGCGAACATCAGCATCTTCGCAAGAACAAGCGTGCCCCGGTCCCTACCAGCATGCTTCTCCAGCACGTGGAAGAGGGGACGGCGGAATCCCCACGCGCGTACGCTTCCCCTGCCTCCTCTTCGCCCGCGCCAAACGCCGTCGTCGATGTAGCCCCTTTCCGGGCCCTATCCCCGCTGGTGCACGGAGATCTGTGGCCCTTCTGGAGGTGGCGCAGCCCGCCGGCGCGGGGGACGAACGGAGAAGAGGAGAGAGGGTCGGGGTAGGGAGAGGCGGAGGTGCTCACGAAGGGGAGGAAGAGGCGAGGAGCACTCGTCGGCAGATGAGATTGGTTGAGAGAGGAAGAGAGGAAGAATGGGGAAAACGCTGGCGCGAGGACACGTGGAGGCTGAGGAAATTTTGAGACAGAGACGTTGCTGGCAAGCGGGGAGGATGCAGAGGAGAAGACGGCGGACCTATCGCCGGATCTCGGAGCGGCCGGAATCGCCAGCGATTTGAGGCCGCGCGGCCGAGGCCGGCACGAGGACACGGGGAGGCTGCAGAATATTTGGGGAGAGACGCGGCTGGCAAGCGGAGGAAAACGGGGAGAGGCCACCGAATGCGACCGGGTGACCGGGTGGAGGAGACGGGGTGACCGGGCAACGTGGCGCCTCGTGGTTGGAAGAAAATAGGCCCGTGAACAGTATCGCGCGGTGGTAGGTGACGTGGACGCATCTGGAACGTCCGTCGCGTGGATCAAACAGCCGTCGTTCGCCCGTGACGTGGATGGCCTAAAACGATGTGAATCTTTCCAGCTTTTATATATAGTACCTATGGGAGGGAGGGAGAGGATGAGGCAATAGAAGAAGATGGTAACCCCCTCCATGGTATGGTCGGCTATGGAATATGCTCATTTTTTTTGCGAGATAGATCGGGTGAAAACACCAGGAAACTTACAGAACAGCCCAAAGATCAAACAAAATTACTAGAGACTATATATAAAGAGAGATGTGATGCCTCTCGATCGCGCGCGAACGGCGAGGATTTTCCGTTCGGGATTTGTTTTGCGACTCAAAAATAATACCGCGTCCCTTTATGAGACCGAAGAGATAACCTCTTTTACTTGGCAGAGTATAGTTGATGGGATTGCAATGAGCAACTTAAACAATGATCAAAGGTTAAAAAAAATAGTTGATGGGATTGAGGTTGCATCGGGAGAGCACAATATCAATATCTGGAAAGACGGGGACCAAAGATCATCTCCAACCGGCCACTTCAAACATTTTTCAATGTCTGAGGGGAAAGTGTTGCTTGTCAGGTTTTGGACAAAAAACAATCACCCAAACACCGCCTCATATTCAGCCCAAATGTTCGGACTGTCCGGCTCATATTCAGCCCAAGTCCTCCGTCTTCTCTGTTCATCTACCCAACATACAACTCGGCTATATGCTCCACCGCTGGTATGTTTGCATGGCCGGACAACCACCTCGCCCTGAAAGTGTTTGTGTATTTGCCGGCCCGGAATTTGGTTTTTAAAATTTATAGGCAGGAATTCTCATATGATTACTCGGTCGTAGATGAATTCATGTACAGAGAGTTCATCGACGAGTCTAGTGGGGGTGAGATGGATGACCACGGCGACGTGGAAGCCGCAATGTCGATGATCTTCAATCAAAAGAAAATGGAGAAAAAGAAGGACCATGTTCTAAACTTCTAGGGGTCTAAACTTCCAGGGGTCTGTCAAAGGTAGGATCACCGTGGCCCGGGATAGGCTCAAAGGTGCGCATGATCTCTACGATGATTATTTCAGTCCTAATCCGGTCTTTGATGAGGGGTTTTCGGGCGTCGCTTCCGGATGAAGTCAAACTTGTTCCGGCGCATAGAGGAACAGGTGACCAAGTATAATGATTATTTCAAGTTGAGATATGATTGATGCGGACAACTATCCTTCTCTTCAATGCAGAAATGCACCGGCAGATTGGAGATTGCTTGCCTATGGCGAGGTGAGTGTGTGTTGTGTTCCTAGAGAGTTGTGTGAGGTTGAAGAAGAAGAGGGGCTGCAAGTTGAAGCTCCTACAGCGAGGTGTACTTCCTGTCGGCGCACGTTGAACTCCCCGTCGGCCAGTGCTCGACTTCTGGGTTTCGTGGCAGCGGACTCCCAGTCGTCGTGGCCTCAGCTGCCTACGACGGACTTCCAGAAGCCTAGCCGGCGACGGTATGTAAGCGAGCAGGAAGGCCGTGGCGGCAAGATGGGGGTCGACGGCTGTAGCAGGATGCGATGTAGTGCCGGGAGGCCCGGGCAGCGAGATGGGTGTCCACGACGAGCTGGCGAAGAACGGGGTGCGTCGGGCAGAGGGGAGCAGGAAGCGCGCGGGGACAACCGACGGGGAGTTCACTGTGCACCGTGGAGGCGACCTCAGCAGGGAGGCGGCCGGGCCATGGAGGCGCACTAGACAGTGACCTCGCTGGGATGCGCACGGGGAAGCGGGGGGCTCGTCGTACAGGCGTGCCAGGGCCGCGACCTCGTCGGTAGGTGATCAGATTCTGCGGCCTGGTCGTGGAGACGCGCAGGGAGGGCGGCCTTGCCGAGGGATGGAGGAAGGCGGACGGCAGGTGGAGGCGGGGCAGCGCTACGTTGGAGGGGAGACTACGGTGGCGTCGGGTGGTGGACGGCGCCCTCGGCGGGCGATGGAGGCGAGCGGCGCCGAAGGCCCTCGAGAGTAGGTAGTTGGGCGATCCGGCGGCACCAACACATCCTCTAGCTCCTGCTGGCTGATGAAGAGGCAGCCAAGGATTGAAATCAAAGGGGACTCTTGGACGAGGCATATGCTCTAATTGTTCGGTCTTCAACGGGTGAGTTTTGAGATGGCTGGGCCACGGCCACGGGAACAGGTCCAGTCCATCATTGCTTCAGTGTACAGGCGGGGCCCAACTCAAATGATGAATTGTTTACTCCAAAAAAAACAAGCAATATGTTTATATTCATAAGGTACTTACTTTAGAAGCACAACATAAAAAAGCATTCAAGAAATGATTGAATTCATGCGCTCAAATAATCACGGGCTCGATAGAAACACAGGCATACCACTCGAAACACGAAAGAGTTCATGCGAGACAAGGTTTACATAAGGTTCATACCCAGCTCCAGGCCTACACAAAACTGGACACGATCCCGGAACAAAAACATGGATGGTTGAGTTTCCTACTTATTCACGGTTCTGTCGAAATCCTGCCCTCCTCTACTCTTCGTACCTACGGGATAAAGAAAGGCTGTCGAACTCCAGGAACATAACAGAACAGGACAAGCTTCAGAGCTAACGAACTTGCAGCGCTTCAGGCTCCATAGAAGCATCATCAGCGACGCCATCACAAACACTCCAACAGCTTAAAACGGAACATGACACTATGGATAGAAGCTAGCAATTTGTACAGTCTTCCTTGCATGCGGAGACAGTAGTCAGTCTCTAGCAAGGAGGAGATACGCACATCACAAGTCCTGAAAAGAGCAGTAGAATGTGTGTTAATTACAACTTGATACCAAACATCAGTGCTAACTTTAAGAAGCCTATGATGGCAGAAAGACAGCAATAACGAAATTAGCCACATCAAGAACAGGTTTGCAAATTGTAACTCAACTAGGTAAAATCACACACACAACACAAAGGTTTGGGTTTAGGGTTTAGGGTTTGTCAGAACTAGCATGTATATGTGTAGCCGTATAACATTTCATTATTTGCTGAGATACTAGCTCATGTTTTTATGACTTCAGTTACAAGACTACAGATGAACAAAAATCACACGCGAACTACATGATGCATTGCTGTTACTGACACAAGTGGAACATCAGTCAGATGTATATATTACAGAATGCCACCCAAGAATGTCTAAATCAAAGAAAATAAAACTACTATTAATAAAACCATTAGTAGGGAAAGCCCGGTGCATTATGGAAGACCAGGGTACTACTAGCTCGTCGTAAAAATGTCCAACCCAAAGAAAAGGAAAATCTACAATCTGTGCCTTTCAAGGATGACCGATGAGCGAATCAAGCACAACACTCGGTGTCTTCCCTCATCGCCAAGACCAAAGACGAGGCAGCCATGTGGGCAAGAGAGCGCATCCGGGCTCAGGGTCATCGTGCCAAAACCTGGAGTGTACACTTTTCGAGGAGGAATGTAACTCAATCTCTACCTATTCAATGAAATGAAACACAAAGGTCCTTTGCGTTTGTTCGAAAAAATATCTATAATCTGTAAAGAGTAGTAATGTTAATACCCATGCATATGAAGAAAAAAGGATTTATAATTAAAAACTTTGGAGGTTTTACTTCACGTTTAACAGCTGTTTCTTTGGTACCTACTAGCATAACCCTGAAAATATGAAATACAATATGATACTGCACATTCTGTCATAATTATAATTTTTAAAAACACACTCTGCACTGAACAGTGCACAGTGCACACGCACACAGTACAGGAGTAGAGTGTTTGTGACAGAACTAATAATGCACTACAGTAGTAGGAATGTCAGATGCATTTATCGAAACCTACTACCTCTGTCTCAATAAGACATTTTGGTAGAATATTTTGGCTTGCCAAAACGTAATATAAATTGGGATGGAGGTAGTAAAAGATAATGAAATAAGCACACATTACAGAATGAATCCCTAGGCTTTTGACACCAGTATATCAATGATATATGTGCCATCCTAGCACATCGGACACACTAATCTTCACTGTTATATTCCAAGGAACTGTTTCAATTTCTAATACAAGATACCTTTTTGTCGATGAAGTCAATGTTTTAAAGGATAATTAGTCTCTATGCGTGATCAGTTTGTGAACTGATAAGTTCCAACATGTAAAGTGGTTAATCAAAATGCATCCAACAATGACGCAACAAATTAAATTCACTGCCGGAAAATGATACTACAGTAGTAAGAAGCATTACTGGCAACCTAAATGACGACGAAATAAGAAAGTGAAGCAAGCAACCGTTGGTGCTGAAACCAAAGTAAATTCAGTTTATTTTACGAGGTAGCTAGGCCCTTGCAGTCTTTTCCAAGAATGACTAATATTTTGAGGATGCATGGAAACAGACTAGCTGTCTTCATACTCATAAGTTTACCATGCATAACCTCACAAGAATCAGTTTTAATTGCTTTCTCATAAAACCACGTGTTAATCTACACTCCCAATTTCCCAAAGAAGGCTACTTCCGAAAAAGTAGTTGCTTAGCTTTCTAGTAATATCATTGTACAAATTAAGTCTATGGTGCTTTTAAAGAGGCAGTAGTCAAGTTCTAAAGTTCCTAAATCTAAATGCATCAAACTACAACGCGACAACTTAAATGCACAGCAGGATAATTGTTCAGTAAATAAGAATTGAGGTATGCTCTCATCAGGAGACTATAGACAGCAGATACTGAAAGGCCAAAATTGAGCAGTCCTGACCTGGAATGGTTTTTTCAGAAAAGAATGTCTAAAGATTAGAATAGCAACACTAACCTATAATCTATATTGATTAGTAATGCTAATACCAACACCTATGAAGAAAGAACTGTTGATAATTAGAAAATTTGGAGGTGTTACTTCAAAAATAGTGATGATGAAATAAGCAAGTTTAACCATTGGTTCTGAACCCCAAATAATCCCAAATAATTGTATGAAGCAGCTAGATCTTTGAAGTTTTTTACTTTCAGTATCACTTGATAACAAAAATGACTAACATTCGATCCTGGGTTTACCATGCAGAACCGCACAAGAATCAGTTCTAAATAATTTCACATAAAACCCTCGGTTAATTTTTACCCCCAAAGAAAGCTACTTGACAAAAATAGTAGTTACTCAGCTTTCTAGTACCGCTGTATCAATCAAGTCTCTGCTACTTTTAGAGAGGCAGTAGCAAAGTTGCTAAATTAAAATGTAGTTACTTAGCTTTCGAGTGGTATATCATTGTACAAATAAAGTGTCTGGTGCTTTTAAAGATGCAGCAGGCAAGTAGCTAAATCAAAACTCAGTAATTCTGTCCTGGAATGGTCTTGCTAGGAAAGAATGTCTAAATAACAGAACAGCAAAAACTAACCTTCATCTCTGTTCAGAATTTGGCAAGCAGCCCGAGGGCATCGAACCCATACCACCACAGCCTGGAGGCATTGTGGATCCAGATTTCGCGCTCCCTAAGCACTGAGCATTCGCGAAATCACCGGCGCCCTGCCCAAACACCTGACCACCCATAGCACCGCTGCCATCGCCCATGGTCCTCATCTGCATCCCCGGATTGCAGTAGAGCTGGTCGTTGCACCTGAAATCGCAGGAGCTCATGACCTGGGCGCCGCCTCCACCGGCAAGGTCAACCCCGCCACCACCGGGGGGCGGGCGGGCGTAGGGGAAGGCGCCGATCTCGCCCTCTATCCTGCCCCTGATGTCGACGAGCAGGCAGCGGAGCCTGGCGACCTCGGCCTCGAGCGCGGCGTGGCTCTGGACCTTGCGCATGAGCTGCTTGTTGAGCGCCTTGAGGTGAACCACCTCCTCCTCCAGCAGCGCCGTGTGCGCCTTCTTCTTCTCCCGGTACTTGCGCACGGCGGCGCGGTTGCCCGAGGGCCGGCGGCCGCGCTTCTTGGAGTTGCCCTCGGCGGAGGGGGACTCGGGGCGCCGCCGCCGTCGGAGGAGGCGGAGACGACCTTGGTGTGCACGTGCACGCAGGTGTGCGTGTGCGAGAGGTCGTTCGCCGGCGGGTTGCAGGTGTGCGTGTGCGTGCAGGCCAGGTGCTCCGTGTCCTTGAGGATGTCGTCAAAGTAGCTGTCCATGGAGCAGCCGCCGTCCGTGCCGCCCAGCGACGACGGGCACAGGTACGTCTCCGAGTTCGAGAAGTCCAGGTCCCCGTCGTCCATGGCCGGCCGCGATCAGCAGCGACCCCCGCAGGTGTGATTCTGGCGGAAGGTGGGGTTGCGGCGGCGGCGGCGCCGGCGAGGGGGAAAGAGAGGATTTTTCGTGCGGGATTTGGATTGATCGGTGATGGGAGGCCAGGGCAAATATCAGCCGCCAGGAGATTGACGGCGGAGAATGATCCGACGATCTATTCCCTTCTTTTCTTGTATTTTTATTTCGGGAAATCTAATTGTAAGGCGTCTTACAACTGGCTTATGTCGAAGCACGTACGCTGGCCGTGGATTCGCGAACGAACGGGCGAGATTCGTCACGTCGCGTACATGACGACTTGGACCTTATCTCTTTCCTTCTCTTCTTATCTTCTCTCTCCTCTCCCCATCGCTCTCTTCCCCGCACGCACGCTCTCCTCCCACCGGCTCCTGCCTCCCCCGATCCCCTTGCCTTCTCCCGCCGCCGGCCTCCGTCTTCTCCTCTCTCTCCCTCCTCCACGTGCTAGCCCGGCGCCGCCTCCCCGTGCTCCCGCCGCCGCGCTCCTTCCCTGCCCCGACCGGCCCTTGGCCGCCGTCGACCGCCGGCCGCCCCGTTCGTGTCGTCTTTGTCCCTCCGCGCCGCGGCCCCGACCATCGAGCTCCTCCTCTTCCCCAACCTCCCTGCGCCGCCGCCCCGGTCGTCTCCACCTGTGCCGGCCGCATCTCCCCGAGCCGGCTCGTCCTCCTCCCCGCGCAAGGGCGTCGTCGCTCGTGTCTGCGGCCGTCCTCGCGCCTCCTCCTCCTGTGCGCCGCGCCCGAGCCGCCAGCGCGTCGCCGCCTCCAGCCGTGCCTCCGCCCGCGTCACCTCCCCCACCGTCGACCGCCATGGCCGCCCCGCCGCCAGGAGCTCCGTCCGCCTCGAGCTCGTCCCGGCCGGCCCTTCCTCCGGCCGTGCCCGAGCCCATGCTCGCCTCCCTGGTCGCCTCCTCCTCCCGCCGCCAGCGCCGGCCCCGGCTCCCTGCAAGCACGCCTCCTCGACCTCACCCTGTGGCCGTCGCGTGGCCGCTTCTTGCCCGACGACCCGACGCCGCCGTATCGTGTTTGCTGCCTCCGTGACCCGACGGCCGTTTCCGTTGTTGCCCGTCGTGTCGTGCTGCTGCTCCGTGTTCCCGTCTCCGTGCCGTGGATTTTTTCCCCGATGTCTCCGTGCGTGCCCAACAACCCGACTTCCCGGTGCCGTGTTCCGTCCCGACGAGTTGTGTCGGCCGCCTTCGTGCGCGTCCGTGAAGACCGTGTTCCCCGACGACCGCTGTGCCTCCGTTCGTGGACCCGTTGACGTCTCCGTGTTCGTGAACCCGACGCCAAGATCCCTGTTTCCGTTCCCGTCGTGAAGCCCGAAGACCCGCTGCGCCAAGTTCTCTAAATTTACCCACCCTGTAATGATTAAATTACCAACCTAGTACTAATAAATTTACCCACCCTGTAATGGTAAAGTTACCAACCTAGTACTAATAAATTTAACCACCCAATACTGATATAGTTACCCACCTAGTACTGATGGAGTTACCCACCCTGTACTGGTAAAGTTACCAACCTAGTATTAATAATTTTACCCACCCTGCACTGATAAAGTTACCACCAAGTACTGATAAAGTTACCAACCTAGTACTTATAAATTTACCCACCCAATACTGGTGAAGTTACCCACCCAGTACATATGAATTTATCCATGTGTTCGTGATATAGTTATCCACCAGGAAATCCATGTAGTTAACATGTCCTCTAAATGATAGTTACGAACACAATGCCCATCTTTTTTATGTGTAGTTTCACTATGAAATCGACAGTTATCATCCTAATACTTATACACGATAAATTTACATTCTCAAAGTGATGTGGTACCTTTAAATCTCGTAAAAGTCTATAAGAACAACAAAAAATGGTTCTATTTCGACCCGAAAACTAATTGATAATATGGTGGGTAACTTAAGTATTCAAGCCTTGGTAACTTTTATGTTATAGGGGTGGTAACTTTCGGGCAAAAAAAAAAGTCGTCGGAACATATCGACATGGGATCTAGTTTTGAAGATCTCGTCGCGACTAGTCCAACGGTGAAAACGGATCTTAAATCGGATAAACGGTTTGAGCTACGAAACATTTTAAATTTTTGGATTTCGCAATTAATGCGTGATGATGTCAGCAAATTCGTCTTTTAATGCATGCATGCAAAAGGAACCATTTCTTCTCACACGCGCGTGTGTACGCATTGGCAAAACAAAATTAGGAAGGATGAGTGCTCCTGCCTAGTGTCTACACTTTTGCCAAATGTAAGACGCCTTACAAATAGTCGTTCCCTTTTTATTTTACCAGTAAAAGGGCCCGTGCGTTGTAACCGGGAGAAAAAGAAACCCTTCTATGTACGTATATTAGTTGTCTAGTTTCCCAGAAGCCGATACTCAATTTGTAAACCAAGAATTCTAATGTTATGGACTTATCATTCATGGAGCTGTAGGTGTCATGACATGAACTCATCAAATCTTGCTCGACATTGATGGTAGATGTATCTTCTCCCTTTTCTGTTGCCATATATGCAGGGTATTGAATTGCGTTCCAAATTGCATGCATGCATGAGAGTTTTATATGAATCTGTCATTGATCAAAAAGAAGAAACCGATTAGATTTTGCATCGCATGTATAAACTTCAGTCCATTTGGATTCGCACCTACTGTGCAAGCAAGCTAGCAAGCAGGCTAGTTGATCGATTAGGTGGGACATGCACGTTGACGTATTAGCTAGCTTAGCTATGAGAAAGGACTCTGCCCGCTGTGGCGATTGTGGCGATTTGCTGTTGTCTGGCGTGATGCCGTTTCTGATCTCCCTCCCAATTTCTTCCGTAGATCCTTTGCTTCCTCCAATCCTTCCCAGGTTCAGCTTTCTCCACACGAATCTCCTCTGAATCCTAGTGATTCCATTCCGATTCCTCCCCAAATCTATTACCTATCTAATTCTTCTCCACTGCTTTCTCTCTGCCTTGATCTATTCCCGCTATCAGGATTCCAAGAATCCCCAATAAGAGGAAAAATCTGTCACGCAACCTTGGTGCTCCACCGCTTGTCTTATCGTCGTTGATCTCGTCCCGTCGTCTTCGATTTTGTGCTTTCTCCATCTTCTGCAGAGCAGCCTTCCGTCCACCACCATCCCCTAGATCAACGAACTGAAAATTTGTAGATCCATCTTTGGACTGTTGGGGAAGAAGAAGTGCGGCAGCTGGAGGCTGCGAGCTAGTAGCGGGCTCCTTCCGGGTGTCTCTACTGCCGCTGCAACCTCTCATCACATCAGGCGAAAAGGGGGAAGAGAAAATACAGCTCAGGTCGTGGAGGGGAAAAGAGGAGCAACATGCAGGAGGATATGGACATTGACATGGAAGCTATTGTGAAGAAAGCAAAGAGGGATGAAGACCATGAGATACTGACAACGATGGAGACAAAGACGATCCCGGGGCTGTCGGAACAGCCCTGCGGGAACCAATGAAGATCGGAGACTGGAATTGCCGGGGTTTGGGGAATGGCCCGGCAATTCGTGGACTTCTGGATTTCCAGAAGAAGGAGGACCCCGACATTCTATTCTTATCCGAAACAAAAATGGATGAGAAGAGATTGGAATGGCTGCGGTGGAAGATGGGCATGACAAATATGGTTGTTAAAAACTGTGAAGGCCAAAGCGGTGGCCTAGCTCTGTTCTGGAAGAATGATATCAACTTGGAGGCAGGTCTTAAATCTCGGTACCACATTGATGCTATAATTACACAAGCCGATGGGCAGAAGTGGAGATTTACAGGCATCTATGGAGAACCGAAAGCAGAAAAAAGGGAAGCCACCTGGAAGCTCCTGCGAACCATTAAACATCATAGTAAGCTACCATGGATGTGTGCTGGGGATTTTAACGAGATACTCTTTGAGTGGGAAAAAGAAGGTGGGGCGTCTCGGCCTCAAGCTCAAATGGAACGTTTTCGTGAAGCCTTGGAAGATGCTGGCTTGCATGACTTGGGATACATGGGAGATCCTTTCACTTGGAGAAATCACAGCCACCTGCAGGAGAACTATATCAAGGAAAGACTGGATAGGGCAGTGGCAACTCAGGAGTGGTGCTCTCTGTTCCCAGATTATAAGGTGGTTAATGGGATCCTCGGCACTCTGATCACCGCCCCCTTATCATCACCTTTGGTGAGGAGCCTGACCCTGCTTTTAGCACTTGTACTCCAAGGCCGTTCCATTTTGAGGCAAAGTGGTTGGAGGAGGAAAACTGTGCAGCGGTTGTGCAGAATGCTTGGGTGAATGCAGAAAGAAATGGAAGCAACAGCGTGGCTGAAAGTTTACAAGGGGTAGCTGCTGAATTAAGAGACTGGAGCAAGCAATCGTTGGGTAATCTGGAGAAGCGTATAGCTCGGGTTAAAAAGGAGCTGGAAGCTTGCCGGAGGTGCAATATATCTCAAGTGCAAGTTAACCGTGAGCAGTTATTACGATATAAGCTTGACAAACTGCAAACTCAACACGATGTATACTGGAAGCAGCGTGCCCATGCAAATTGGCTAGAGAAGGGAGATAAAAACACCTCATATTTCCACTTGTATGCGTCCCACAGGCGAAAAAACAACAAGATAAGAGACTGAAGAAAGATAATGGGGAAGTGGTGGAAGGGCAGGCAGAGATGGCGTCGGTTGTTACTCAATACTTTAACGAGCTATTTTCCTCTAGTGCAGGTACTCAAGTTGATGAGCTGCTAGAACATGTTGTTCATCGGGTTACCCCGGAGATGAACGAGATGCTCCTGCATGAGTTCACTAGGAGGAGGTGCACGAAGCTCTTAATAGCATTGGGGACCTCAAGGCCCCTGGCCCGGATGGGATGCCGGCTGTCTTCTACAAGCGTTTCTGGGAGCTGGTAGGTGATCGGGTGACAAATGAAGTGCTTCAAGTTCTTAATGGTGGCGACATCCCCTCGGGCTGGAACGACACAAACGTGGCGCTCATACCGAAGGTAAAAAACCCTGAACAGATGAAAGATTTGAGGCCCATAAGCCTTTGCAACGTCATTTATAAACTTGTTTCAAAAGTTCTCGCAAATAGACTAAAGCTTATTCTCGAGGAGATCATTGCTCCCAACCAGAGTGCTTTTGTGCCGGGCCGTTTAATCACTGACAACATCCTTTTAGCCTATGAGGTCAACCATTTTTTGCAAAATAAAAGGGGAGGGGCGGCAGGTTATGCTGCCTTGAAGCTTGATGAGCAAGGCCTATGATAGGGTGGAGTGGCACTTCTTGCAGGCTATAATGCGGAAAATGGGGTTTGCTGAGAGGTGGATCCAACTCATTATGAAATGCTGCTCGACAGTTAAGTACCGCTTTAAGTTAAATGGGGCTCTGACGAAGAGGTAATCCCGAGAAGAGGGCTCAGGCAAGGAGATCCCATATCGCCATACCTCTTCCTTATATGTGCTGAAGCTTTCTCAAGCATGTTAAACCAAGCTGATCAGAATGGGAAATTGGAAGGGATAAAAATTTGTAATGGTGCTCCGAGCTCAACCATCTATTGTTTGCTGATGACTCTTTAATTCTTCTGAAAGTTTCAGAGGAAAGTGCACATCATCTGCAACATATATTGAATCTGTATAAGGTTTGCTCAGGGCAGACAATTAATGTGGACAAGTCCTCAATTGTTTTCAGCAAGAACACCAAAAGAGAAGAGAAAAAGAAGATGATGGATATTCTGGGAGTCAACTGTGAAGCAGAAATGGAAAGTACCTGGGGCTGCCAATTTATGTGGGAAGATCGAAGGCAAGGACCTTTTCCTACATTAAGGCAAGGATCTGGAATAAAATCCAGGGATGGAAGGAGAAGATGTTGTCTAAAGCAGGCAAAGAAATTCTGATCAAAGCTTGCGCCCAAGCTATTCCTACATTTGCCATGAGCTGCTTTGACCTTATAAAAGGTTTATGTGAGGAAATCAATAGCATGATCAGTCGATATTTCTGGGCACATCAAGACAAGGACAACAAAATCCACTGGCTCAGCTGGGAAAAGTTGACACGATCAAAGAATGAAGGGGGGTTGGGATTTAAAGACCTGTATGCCTTCAATCTGGCAATGTTAGCAAAACAAGGGTGGAGGTTGCTTACCAACCCAAGCTCACTCTGTGCACGCGTCTTAAAGGCAAAATATTATCCCCAAAGCTCTATCCTGGAAGCTACAACCGGAGACGGTATCTCTTATGCATGGCGCAGCATTCTCAAAGGTGTTGACCTTTTGCGCAAGGGCATTATAAAAAGAGTGGGAAATGGAACTACAGTCAATGTATGGAGCGACCCATGGCTCCCTAGACTCTGGTCTAGACGGCCAGCTACCCCGAAGGGTCACAATATCATCACAAAAGCTGATGAACTGATCGATCCGTCGACTGGAACTTGGATTCTGAACTAGTCAGACAGACCTTCTGGCCACAGGATGTTCATCTGATCCTGTCGCTACCAATCTTTGAGGACATGGAGGATGAATGGGCTTGGCACTTTGAGGAGAAGGGTATCTTCACGGTGAAATCTGCCTATAGGTTGCACCGCCAATTGGAAGATGCAAAGAAGCATGGGCAGGTGGGCTCTCACTCGACTGGACAAAATTTTGACTGGAATGTCATTTGGAAGATTGAGTGCCCGACAAAAATAAAGCATTTCCTGTGGAGAATTGCTCATAATAGCCTCCCCCACCGCATAAACCTGAAGAGGAGGGGCATGGATGTGGATCCAATCTGCCCCATGTGCAATAGGCAAAATGAAGACGGAACATCTCTTCCTGAAGTGCAAGCCGGTTAGAGCAGTATGGAGAGAATTAAACCTGCAGCGCGTCCGTGAAAAACTTTTACAGTGTGAAAGACCTACAGATTTCATTAAAGAGATTACCCAGCTGACACAAGATCAAAAATTCCTAACTGTTGCCCTGCTTTGGAGATGGTGGCAGACAAGAAACAAAACTGTTGCGGGAGAGAGACAAAGATCACAGGGCAATTGTATGCCTTGCCAAAAGATCACATCTGACTTAGGGAGTTCTTTGCCAAGAATAAGCAACCAAAGCAGCAGCGAGCGCAATCCTGGGTACCTCCAGTTGGAGATGAGCTAAAAATTAATGTTGATGGCAGTTTTAATGCCGAAAATCGATCGGGGGGCTGGGGCTTTATTGTTAGAAATTCTAATGGTGAACCAGTTGGTGCAGGTGCAGGCCACATTGCTCAAGCATATGATGCGCTGCAAGTTGAAGCTCTGGCTTGCCTCTCAGGGCTGCAATGGGCAAGCAGCTGGGGAATGGCGAAGATCCAACTGGAAACTGACTCCCAAAAGCTTCATCAGGGTGTTTTGAGTCACGAGCAAGACCTGGCGTTCAATGGTCAGTTTTTTAGAGAGATTAAGTTCTTTGCTAGCCTAAATTTTAGTTCTTTCTCTATTAATTATTGCCCACGGGCATGTAATAGCGTAGCTGACGCTTTAGCAACCTTTGGTGCCAAGTCGGTTTCTGTATCTCCTGTTATCTGGCCTGAAGGTGCACCGAACTTTGTAACTGATTTAGTGGCTAGCGACTTCGCTGTGCGCACCTGTTAATAAAAAACTCCTTTCCATTTCAAAAAAAAAAAAAGCTATGAGCTTATGACTACTTTCCTTAGCTAGCTAGCTTAGCTATGTTTACGTACAGATCGAATTGCTTATGGCGAATTGTTGTCCCCGAAACACACAGGCGATAGCTCGCGCGCGACACAACAATCGCCATCGATAGCACGCGGCGATGTCAACGCCGGCACATGCTTCGATGAGGTCGGTAGAGAAGACATGTAGCTTGTCGCGGACGCCCTTGGCGAAAACCTCTCGGCATGCTGGGTGATGGGCTTGACGCACATCACCGGGTTGTCGGCCACGCCGCGTCACCGTGTACCTCCGATCGGCCACCACCGGCTGCTGCCCAAGGAACTTGAGGTTGCTTTCAAACTTGGTCTACGTAGGTTCGTATCGATTCAGTTGTCTCTCAGGTAGCCGACGTTCCACAGCGGCTCGACGTGCCCCGTCGGTGGCGTCCGTGACTTTCTCGGCCTCCACACGCAGATCACCGTCATCATGACTCGTGAACACCTCCAAGATAGTCTTCAGAACACGCCACCGTCCTGACGGATCAGGTTTCGATGGCTCCATCTGCTTGCCGTTAGATCTGATATAGAGAGGATGGAATCGAGGCAGGGGACGGATTGGTTCGAAGACAATCGATCTGAACTCAAGAGGAGGCGGCCTGCCCTTGCTCGTCCCTGGCTATATGGGTTGGACGAAGGAGGCGGGTGTGGTGTCGCGCTCCTCGATCGCGTAGTGGACGGCTCCGTTCAGGATACGAAATGAACAGGTGACATAGGAATCCACGTCATACCAAACGATAGGTACCGCGAAAAACGTAACCGCGGCGGACGAAAACGTAAACACGTACGGATGAAAAACGTACGAAAAAACGGGAGGAAGAAACCTTCCTCTCTTTATTATTAGGTAAAGATTACTGCAGTTTAATTTCTTTTTGCTGAAAAAGTCAGACGAAATCAAACTATAACCCGTAAAGAAATCCAGTTCTCGCAACTTGCTCCCTCAGTTTCGAATTACCAAATGTTGACATACACATGTTTTAACATGGATTTTTTTCTCTTTTTGACGAGTGATGTTACGTGAAAGACACACGTTCGTTGAGAACCCCAAGAGGAAGGTATGATGAGTACATCAGCAAGTTTTCCCTCAGTATGAAACCAAGCTTTAATCGAACCAGTAGGAGATCAAAGTCACTTCTGAAGGTTGTTGGTGAAGGAGTGTAGTGCGACACAACACCAGGGATTCCGGTGCCAACGTGGAACCTGCACAACACAATCAAGCTACTTTGCCCCAACTTAACAGTGAGGTTGTCAATCTCACCGGCTTGCTGAAAACAAAAGATTAGACGTATAGTGTGGAAAATGATATTTGTTGGCAGAGAATGCAAAAGAACAATGATTGCAGTAGGTTGTATTTCAGATGTAAAAGAATGGACCGGGGTCCACAGTTCACTAGTGGTGTCTCTCCATAATAAATAAATAACATGCGGGTAAACAAATTACAGCTGGGCAATTGACAATATTGATAAGTGCATAACATGCATGTGCAAGTTGTGGTGTCTAATGAGATTCATTTGCGCATTACGACAAAGTACACGACCACTATCCAACATGCATCTGTGTCTAAATAGTCCACCTTCAGGTTAGCGTCCGCACCCCTTCCAGTATTAAGTTGCAAGCAACAAACAATTGCATTAAGTAAAATGCATAATGTAAACAACACATTCATCCTTAGACAAAGCATCATTAGGTTACCCCTAGTGGCAACAGTACATCCACAACCTTAGGGGTTGCTGTCACTCCCCCAGATTAAATGGAGACTGAACCCACTATCTAGCATAAATACTCCCTCTTGAAGTCACAAGCATCTACTTGGTCAGAGTATCAACAAGTAACGGAGAGCATGCAAGATCATAAAAGACATAGACATATATTCAGTATTCAACTTGACATAGTATCAATATTCATCGGATCCCAGCAAACACAACATGTAGCATTACAATAAGATGATCTTGATCATGATAGGCAGCTCACAAGATCTAAACATGATGGCACAAGAGAGAAGACAACCATCTAGCTACTGCTATGGACCCATAGTCCAAAGATGAACTACTCACACATCACTCCGGAGGCAGGCATGGCGATGTAGAGCCCTCCGGTGATGATTTCCCTCTCCGGCAGGGTGCCGGGAAGAGTTTCAGAACCCTCCCGAGTTAGGGTTGACGGCGGCGGTGGCTCTGGAACTTTTCGTGGAATATGACTCGGGTACTTAGGGTTTTCCCGAGGAAGGCAATTTATAGGTGATTACCCCCAAAGCAGGGGATCACCGTAGCACCTCTCAATGTGGAAGTAAGGTATCGATCCGAGGAGCAAGAAGGAAAAGTTATCTATTCCCTACAACTAAAGTGTCACAAGTTTTAGTTGATTATGCACTAAACAAGTTTAAAGAACAAGGTGGTTGATTTGATGGATGAAGTTTAGTGTAACAAAGCAAGAATGTAAAAGTGTCCAATCCTCTTCAATGCAAGAGGACAAGACAAAGGTTTTCTCTTATAGGAACAATGGACATGGGTTCATGGGTTCACTTAATCCTCTCTCCTCATCTACGGTGATTATCATGTTATAGATAAAGTACACACAATTGTCATGTTTTAATGGTAGCTTTTTATGACGGCTATATGTCCTAAAACACATAGTTGAAAAGAGGTACTCATTTGTGTTGCTAGGTCACCCTCGTAAGGCTAGCGTGGTTGCTGTCACTCCCACATCATACTCTTCCTTTTTACCCCCAGATAAAGATGTTGGGCGGTACCGTGTCACTCAATACCTATGCCGTGTCACATCGGCCATCCCGTACCCACATACATCATACTTCTTAAAGAACAATATTCTATCAAAGTATGACAAGTCATAAAAGTTCCAACACAACAGTAAATGCATAACAAATCATCTCATACCACAATATCCACCATAAGAATTACATAGATGACCGTAATCATGTTCAGCAGCTCATACGGTACTAATTAGTGAAGCTCAAAGAGAGGAGAGATACATAAGTTACCACCACAAACCCATAGTCCAGAGGGTGGACTACTCCCCCTTCATCATGGAGACGGTGGAGAAGTCGTTGGAGAAGGTGGAGACCACCCCGGCAGCGCCCCGCCGGAGTTTTCCCCCCAATCTGCAGCTCCAGATCTCCGTTTTCGTGTTTCTGTCTTGTGGCGGCGCTTCCAGAGAACGTCGGGGACCTTTTTATAGGCGTTTTTAGGTCAAGGACTAGGCGGTGGAGCAAAGATCGACGGCAGCGGAGCCCGAGGCCCAAGATGGTGGGCCCCACGCGGCCAGGTACAGTGGCCGCGTGGGCCACCCCCTTTTGGCCCTCCGGCCTCCGTTTGCTTGATTCCTTCGCTCCTACGTTCTTCCTCCAAAATAATGACGCCTGTATTTTTCCAGATTTTTATGACGTCGTTTAGGTCCCTGAAACATAAAAGGAAAGAAATAGGGTTTTCTGCCTGCGCAGGGTTAATTCCATAAAAATAGGAAACAATTATTTTATTTCCTAAAATCATTAAATAACAGTGGTATAACCCTTATATGATGCAAATATGATTGGAATATGAGTGATATAGTGCAAAGTTCATGTATGCATTTTACATGCATCAACATCCCCAAGCTTAACCAATACTCGTCCTCGAGTATGAAGGTGATAAAACTAACATGGGCTTTGCAATATAGCACTAACAATGAATCAAAGATGATTGCTACTGCTACATAGAGTCAAATGATTCATTCTTCAAAGGAGTAGCAATATGCAAAATAGTTTATGAAGTGATATCAAGTATTCAATGCAAGGATGTTCAATGATAGTTCACAAAGTGTAACATAGAAGATAGTAATGGACCACATGTATGCATAATGATAAGTAAGAACATCCTACATTGGTCATAGAGTGTAGATGAAAATCTGAATATAAAAGGTGGACACTTTGGAAAGATGTATATGTGAGTAGAGGTAAAGCATGCATAAGTTTCATCTAACTTCCAAACTCTTCTACTTAAGTTAATGATTGCAATGTGGAATTCTTGGTGTCAAGCTCTCATTACCCCTATCATAGCATCTTGAATGATTAAAGTTTAATGTGAAAGCAAATATGAGTAGTGTGCTTGATAAAGTAAAGGTTAGGTGTCTCATGCCCCTTGAATACAAGTACCTACACCATGATTACTCAACTTAGGAAACAAAGCAAGTTCAAGTTATATATCATTGTAAGTAATAATAGTATCATCAAGAGCGTCAACTGGGGTACCTCTTGTCCCAGGATATGGAACAAGCCCATATCAAAATGACAAGACAAACAAACAAGATGAACAACCTCAACACCCTTTTTATTTACCATTGGAATAGCTTTTTATTATAAGGTGCATCACAGACGGTTCACCATAGCATGTAAGTAAATTTCCACCATGAATGATGCATGGCTTAGATTAGCGGCCCAGGCGTCTCTCTAACCATTTATACAAACTCATTTAAACTACTTCATTTCCCCCTTATTTCACCATGATAGGCATCCATAACAAAAGTACATGATATCAACTAAATGAGAAGGAGCATGTTGAAAGCTTTGCATGTGACAGCACATATGGGCTAACTCCCAACCTCGGACATTTATCAAGCCACTAGCATCATATTATTAATCACAATGGGTCATGTTTTATTTATGCAATAAAAATAAAGTTGCATCAAGTTCGTGAGAGCTATATAACCAACTTTTCCCATAACAATCAATAACATAAACATTTTCATTCAGAGGTATAGATAACACAAATATCATGATATACATACTCGGAATAGCATAAAGCTAATAGGTAGATATGGTGGACTCACTGGAATAACTTTGGTTGAAGGTGTTGGAAACAAGTTTTTGCTTGTTGGAATGTTTGGGCTAGCAAGAGGGAGAAAGTTGACCATCTAGATGCATGCATGAGTGTCCATAGAACTAACTAATCCATGTTAAACAAGTAAAATAACATTCAGCATCAAAACATGAATAAGTGATAGCTCTTGATAAAGCATTTGCAAATTATTACTCATAAACAAGCTCATGAATCATGCAACTATATGTATCATTAAAAATCAACTCAAACATCCCTTTTCCCAATATGAAAAGCATCCAACATATTTCAACCCATATTTCCAGTAGCTCTTTCTCATATAAATGATAATGTGGTGGTCTCACAAAATAACAAACAAAAAAAAACACAAAGACGCTCCAAGTTTATGCGATAAAGTGTTTCGATCGAAAAACAGAAGTTAGACGTGCGCAAACTGAGAGTGTGTAGGTCCAGTGGGGTTATCTTCACATCCCAAGCTTATGGTCTTCACCATCCTTGGATAACTCTTGGTGCATCTCCTCCAATCCCTGTGAAAAAACTTCAAAACACCGTTTCTCCCATTTTCTTTTCTGTGGGGTGCATTAGTAGTGATAAACAAATAGGTTTCTTGCTGCATATAATCCTTAAACAAAACATCATATGAATGTCCAGAAAGTATATATGTTGTATGCCTACTCATAAACTCATTTGAATCAAAAAGATTCAAGATAAAAGTTCAAAACATGCATAAAACAAAATGGGACAGAATCTGTCCAGAAAAACAGCAGCAGCAAAACGTATTTTTCTACCCTACAACAAACTTTGCCGAAAAATTCTGCAAAAATTCATGCATACAGAGGATGAAAAGTTGCAACTAAGTTCAAATATGAGCTCATTCGGAGTTACAGAATAAGAATTAAAAATCATACCGTGCACAGATTCGTGCAGGAATAAAATCTCCGAACGCTATAAGCAACTTTTCAAACCAAAAGGGTAAAACTTGGCACTTTATTAAAATTCCAGAAACTAAACTAAAAACAAACTCTCTTGTACAGCAAGAGGACACAAAGAAAATCACACATAAAAATAACCGGGTTGCCTCCCGCAAAGCGCTTTCTTTATAGCCATATAGCTAGGCTTCTTACTTGATCAAGATGGTCATGAGAGCTTGAATGCTTGAGTGTTGTCCCTCTTCTTGGAAGTGTTTCATGCATAATACCAGGATCCCATGGTGCTCTCAAGCCAATGAAATAATAGTCAAGTTGAAACCTAGTAGAGAGAAAACAAAACACAAAAGTAATAACAACGAAGTCTAACTTCTTTCTATGCATTGGCATTTTGTATATGAATGAATCATAAATATAAGTTTTCCAATGCATATTAACAATAGTTACTGCAGCCCATAATTATTAGTAGCATAAAGAGGGTTCTTATCACCTCCTCTCTCATAATAGTTGCAAGTAGTAATAGAATGTCAACCATATAACCAATAGAATCTTCAACTTAGATAATTTAGGCACATAAAGAGGATCATTAAATTTATTTTGGAATTCATTAGCATGCTTCCCTCTTTCAAAATAGTTATTAAGATCAATATCAAGTTTAATATCATGGTTGCAACAAAGATTTGGAACTAAAGATAATTGCAAACCACATAAGTATTTCTCAACATAAGCAAATTTCTCCTCTATGGTGTTATTAAGAATTCAGGAACAAAGTAGGACTCTTATTAGTAAGAGTATTTTCACAAACAGCAAGTATATCATTTTTATCCTCACATAAAGTAGTAACAAGTTCTAAACATGGAGGATTATCAATAAGCATAGGACCATCATCTAAAGCATTATCATATAACATATTTAAGCAACACTCCTCATTATTATCAATAAGTTTACTAACAAAAGGTTTTTGAGTTTGAGTGTTACTATCATATGTTGATGGTGAAGTTGGGGGATCCAACTCTTCATTCTCCAGTTGTTCATCTTTTTCAGCATCTTCTTGAGATTGCATGGGCATCCCCAAGCTTAGGTTTTTATCATCTTCATCCTGCAAAATATTAGTACTTTCTTGGGGAGTAAAATATTTAAGAAAAACCTCCCTCAAAATACTCCAATCAGTTTTCACTTCTTCATCCAAAGACATGTACCAATCACGAGCATTACCAGATAAAGACAAATATAATAGCTTCCTTTTTATTTGATCATCAGAAATATCAGGAAGCCTAAATGAACCACATATTTCATCAATTGTTTCTATGTGTTCACATGCAGACTTAGTTCCATCCCCTGTAAATGGTTTGTTCATAACTCTTTTAACATGACCAATGGGAACTTTAAATCCCACTTTAGGTACCTCAGACACAGTAGTTTCAACCACTTTAGCAGTAGTGTCATAAGCACTTTCATATAAAGCAAGATGCAGCGATGCACGATTCATAAAAGCCATAAACCTCCCCAAGCTTAGATGATTGCAAGATATAAAACAAGTTTAAAGAAACCTCCCAAGCTTAGTCTAGTGCACACAAGAATAGAAACTTAAGCGCTACGCTCCCCAGCAACGGCGCCAGAAAAGTACTTGATTACCCCCAAGAGCAGGGGATCACGTAGCACCTCTCTAAGGTATCGATCCGAAGGAGCAAGAAGGAAAAGTTATCTATTCCCTACAACTAAAGTGTCACAAGTTTTAGTTGATTATGCACTAAACAAGTTTAAAGAACAAGGTGGTTGATTTGATGGATGAAAGTTTAGTGTAACAAAGCAAGAATGTAAAAGTGTCCCAATCCTCTTCAATGCAAGATGACAAGATAAAGATTTTCTCTTATAGGAACAATGGACATGGGTTCACTTAATCCTCTCTCTCTCATCTACGGTGATTATCATGTTATAGATAAAGTACACACAATTGTCATGTTTTAATGGTAGCTTTTTATGACGACTATATGTCCTAAAACACATAGTTGAAAGAGGTACTCATTTGTGTTGCTAGGTCACCCTCGTAAGGCTAGCGTGGTGTCTGTCACTCCCACATCATACTCTTCCTTTTTACCCCCAGATAAAGGATGTTGGGCGGTACCGTGTCACTCAATACCTATGTCGTGTCACATCGGCCATCCCGTACCCACATACATCATACTTCTAAAGAACAATATTCTATCAAAGTATGACAAGTCATAAAAGTTCCAACACAACAGTAAATGCATAACAAATCATCTCATACCGCAATATCCACCATAAGAATTACATTGATGATCGTAATCATTTCAGCAGCTCATACAGTACTAATTAGTGAAGCTCAAAGAGAGGAGAGATACATAAGTTACCACCACAAACCCATAGTCCAGAGGGTGGACTACTCCCCCTTCATCATGGAGACGATGGAGAAGTCGTTGGAGAAGGTGGAGACCACCCCGGCAGCGCCCCGCCGGAGTTTTCCCCCTCCAATCTGCAGCTCCAGATCTCCGTTTTCGTGTTTCTGTCTTGTGGCGGCGCCCCTTCCAGAGAACGTCGGGGCCTTTTTTATAGGCGTTTTTAGGTCAGGACTAGGTCGGTGGAGCAAAGATCGACGGCAGTGGAGCCCCGAGGCCCAAGATGGTGGGCCCCACACGGTCAGGTACAGTGGCCCGTGGGCCAACCCTTTTGGCCCTCCGGCCTCCGTTTGCTTGATTCCTTCGCTCCTATGTCTTCCTCCTTCCAAAATAATGACGCCTGTATTTTTCCAGATTTTTATGACGTCGTTTAGGTCCCTGAAACATAAAAGGAAAGAAATAGGGTTTTCTGCCTACGCAGGGTTAATTCCATAAAAATAGGAAACAATTATTTTATTTCCTAAAATCATTAAATAACAGTGGTATAACCCTTATATGATGCAAATATGATTGGAATATGAGTGATATAGTACAAAGTCATGTATGCATTTTACATGCATCAATAGGCGAAGGGGCAACATCGGCGGAGGCCCGTGGCGTCCTCACCACGTGGTGGCGCGGCAGGAGGTGGGACCGCGCCACCACCTGGTGAGGGCGGCCCACGGCCCCCTTCGTCTCTCCTTCGGAGTGTCAGGAAAATAGGAACTTTGACTTTTGTTTCGTCCAATTCGAGAATATTTCCAGAACAACTTTTCTGAAACCAAAAACAGCAGAAAACAGGAACTGGCACTGTGGCATCTTGTTAATAGGTTAGTCCCGAAAATGCATAAAAATGATATAAAGTGTATATAAAACATGTAGCAATTGGCATAATATAAGCATGGACATCAGAAATTATAGATACGTTGGAGACGTATCAAGCATCCCCAAGCTTAGTTCTACTCGTCCTCGAGTAGGTAAAACGATAACAACAAAATAATTTCTGAGGAGACATGCTTCACACAATCTTGATCAAATAATATTGCAAGGCTCATGTCATGAATGAAGTGACTCAAGGCAATGGTCTATAGTTTGCTAACAAATAGATAAAGAGTAAACAACTGAATCATATAAGCAAAAACTTTTCATGAATAACTTTCAAGACAAGCATCAAAAAGCTTTGCATAAGTTAACTCATAAAGCAATAGATTCTAAATAAAGGCATTGAAGCAACACATAGGAAGATTTAAGTTTCAGCAATTGCTTTCAACTTTCAACATGTATATCTCATGGATATTGTCAACACAAAGTAATATAACAAGTGCAATAAGTAAGCATATAAGAATTGATGCACACAAAGTTGACACAAGTGTTTGCTTCTGAGATAGAAAGGAGTAGGTAAACTGACTCAACATAAAGTAAAAGAAAGGCCCTTCGCAGAGGGAAGCAGGGATTAAATCATGTGCTAGAGCTTTTTAGTTTTTGAAATCATATAGAGAGCATAAAGTAAGTTTTTGAGAGGTGTTTGTTGTTGTCAACGAATGGCAGTGGGCACTCTATCTCCCTTCACCCAGACTTTCAAGAGCGGCTCCCATGAAGGACGTTATTTCTACCCAAGGGTAGATCATCCCTCTTCTCTTTTGTTTACACATGCATATTTATAAATTGGTATGACACTCCTCCCAACCTTTGCTTACACAAGCCATGGCTAACCGAATCCTCGGGTGCCTTCCAACAATCACATACCATGGAGGAGTGCCTATTTGATAAAGTTTAACATTTGAATTTGCTTTTGATAAATCATTGGCAAACATGTGAAGAGAATTAAAGTTAAGTTGTAATTAATTGGGACTGGGCACCCCATTTGCCAGCTCTTTTTGCAAGTTATTGGATAAGCGGATGTATATGCCACTAGTCCATTGGTGAAAGTCTGTCATGAGTAAATGACAAGGTGATAGAGTAAACGCCACATACTTCCTCATGAGCTATAAAACATTGACACAAATAAGGAGTAATAAAGTTTTGAATAGTTTAAAGGTAGCACATGAAGTATTTACTTGGAATGGCAGGAAATACCACATAATAGGTAGTTATGGTGGACACAAATGGCATGGGTTTTGGCTCAAGGTTTGGATGCACGAGAAGCATTCCCTCTCAGTACAGAGTTTAGGCTAGCAAGGTTGTTTGAAGCAAACACAGGATATCAACCGGTACAGCAAGACTTACATAAAAACATATTGCAAGCATTATAAGACTCTACACTGTCTTCCTTGTTGTTCAAACACTTTACCAGAAAATATCTAGACCTTAGAGATACAAACATGCAAAGTCTCAACAAGCTCTACGGTAGTTCTCCACTAATAGGCTTTAACTACATGATGCAAGAGCTTAAACATGATCTACTTGAGAGCTCAAAACAATTGCAAAGCATCAAATTATCCAAGACAATGATCTACAAGAATGAGTATGTCTTTTCAATATACCATCTACCACATGTAGCATTTTCTGTTTCCAACCAAACACCAATCAATTATTTCAACATAAAACTCTCCAAATAATATAACAATGAAACAAGAGAGTACTTCTCTACAAGAACTAACAGCTCTGAACAAGAGATGCATGAAAAACAGGAGCTAAAAGCATTGCAGTAGCTAGTCAAGAATACTCAACAAATATAAGTGAAGAATAGAGTATTCACATGAAAAAGCGGAGCGTGTCTCTCTCCCACACAAGAATGCTAGGATCCAATTATTCAGAAAAAAAACAACAAAGCAAAAATAAAAGCACACAGACGCTCCAAGTAAAGCACATAAGATGTGAAAGAATTAAAATATAGTTTCACTAGAGATGACCTGATAAGTTGTTGATGAAGAAGGGGATGGGCATCCCCAAGCTTAGACGCTTGAGTCTTCTTGAAATATGCTTGGATGCACCACGGGGCATCCCCAAGCTTAGGCTTTTCACTCTTCTTGATCATATCATATCATCCTTCTCTCTTGATCCTTGAAAACTTCTTCACACCAAACTCAGAGTAATTCTCATTAGAGGGTTAGTGCATAATCAAAAATTCACATGTTCTGTATGACACAATCATCTCCAACACTTCTGGACATTAGCTACAGCCACTGATATTTGTGGAGCAAAGAAATCCACTCAAACACAGTAAAAGAAGAATGCAAATAAAAGGCAGAATCTGTCAAAAACAGAACAGTCTGGAAAGACGAATTTTTCGAGGCACTTAAGTTGCTCAGATGCGAAAAGTCAAAACTAATGAAAGTTGCGTACATATAGGATCACGCCTGAATGTTTTCAGAATTTTGATTTTTCTGGAGTGCATACAGCTCAAAACGGTGGACAGCAAAAATCTGTCTCTGCGCAGAAATCCAAATCTAGCATCAACTTTCTATTAGAGGCTTTACTTGGCACAACAATGCAATAAAATAAAGATACAAAGGAGTTGTTACAGAAGTAAGCAAGCTCCTTGACTCAAAGAAAAAGAAAAAATAGAAATAAAAACATGGGTTGTCTCCCATAAGCGCTTTTCTTTAACGCCTTTCAGCTAGGCGCAGAAAGTGAAAATCAAGTGTTTCCAAGTGAAGAAGCATCCAAATCATAACTTGTTCTAATAATAGAATCAAAAGCAACTTCATTCTCTTTCTAGGGAAGTGTTCCATACCTTTCTTGAGTGGGAATTGGTACCTTATATTTCCTTCTTTCATATCAATAATGGCACCAACAGTTCTAAGAAAAGGTCTTCCCAAAACAATAGGACAAGATGCATTGCATTCGATGTCCATAACAACAAAATCAACGGGGACAAGGTTATTGTTAACCATAATAAGAACATCATCAACTCTCCCCAAAGGTTTCTTCATAGCATTATCAGCAAGATAAACATCCAAATCAATGTTCCAAAGGTGGCAAATCAAGCATATCATAAAGTTTCTTAGGCATAACAGAAATGCTAGCACCAAGATCACATAAAGCATTAAATCAAAATCATTCACCTTCATCTTAATGATGGGCTCCCAACCATCTTCTAACTTCCTAGGGATAGAAGCTTCATGTTTTAATTTCTCTTCCCTAGCTTGTATGAGAGCATTTGTAATATGTTTTGTGAAAGCCATATTAATAGCACTAGCATTAGGACTTCTAGCTAGCTTTTGCAAGAACATAATTACTTCAGAAATATTACAATCATCAAAATCATTATGCAATGGCAAAGGAACCATTGTCTCCCATATTTCGAAAAATTTCAGCACTCTTATCAGGAACAGTTTCAGTGGTTTTGGCAATTTTAAACGTTTTGCAGGGTAGTAGAAACATTGCCAACACCAATTATGTTACCATTGATAGTAGGAGGACTAGCATGTGAATTAGCATTACTAAATAAAAACTCTAGCTATACTATTCTCTTTTTCAATTTTATCCTCTCTTTCCCACCTAGCATGCAATTCAGCCAACATCCTAATATTGTTGTCAATTTTAACTTGGATAGCATTGGCAGTAGCAAAAGTCTTGTTCTCTTTAACATCATTAGGCATAACTTTTAGTTTCAAAAGATCAACATCAAGAGAAAGACTATCAACCTTAGAAGCAAGAACATCAATTTTACCAAGCTTTTCCTCAACAGTTTTTTAAAAGCATTTGTGTACTAATAAATCCTTAAGCATGGCTTCAAGATCAGAGGACACACTTCTATTATTGCTGTAGGAATTACCATAAGAGTTGCATAACCATTACCACTATTTGAATAAGGCTTATAATTGTTGCTACCAAAATTATTCCTATAAGCATTGTTGTTGAAGTTGTTTTTTTAATGAAGTTCACATCAACATGCTCTTCTTGAGCAACCAATGAAGCTAAAGGAACATTATTTGGATCAACATGAGATTTACCATTCACAAGCATAGACATAATAACATCAATCTTATCACTCAAAGAAGAGGTTTCTTCAACAGAATTTACCTTCTTACCTTGAGGAGTCCTTTCGGTATGCCACTCAGAATAGTTAATCATCATATCATCAAGAAGCTTTGTTGCAGCACCCAAAGTGATGGACATGAAGGTCCCTCCAGCCGAATCCAACAAGTTCCTCGAAGAAAAATTTAGTCCTGCATAAAAGGTTTGGATGATCATCCAAGCAGTCAGTCCATGGGTGGGACAATTCTTTACCAATGATTTCATTCTTTCCCATGCTTGGGCAACATGTTCATTATCAAATTGCTTGAAATTCATAATGCTACTTCTCAAGGATATAATCTTAGCAGGAGGATAATATTTTCCAATGAAAGCATCTTTGCATTTAGTCCATGAATCAATACTATTTCTAGGCAAAGATAGCAACCATTCTTTAGCTCTTCCTCTCAAAGAGAAAGGAAATAATTTCAGTTTAATAATATCCCCATCATATCCTTATACTTTTGCATCTCACAAAGTTCAACAAAATTATTAAGATGGGCAGCAGCATCATCAGTACTAACACCAGAAAATTGCTCTTTCATAACAAGATTTAATAGAGCAGGTTTAATTTCATAAAAGTCTGCTTTAGAAGCAGTGGAGCAATAGGAGTGCATATGAAATCATTATTATTTGTGCTAGTGAAGTCACACAACTTGGTGTTCTCAGGAGTACTCATTTTAGCAAAAAAAGACTAGGCCGAAATAACAAAATAAAAGCAAGTAACTAATTTTTTTGTTTTTGATAAAGAGAGCAAACAAGACAAATAAAAATAAACTAAGCAAGACAATAACAAAGTAAAGAGATTGGAAGTGAGAGACTCCCCTAACAGAAGGCTTGATCTCCCCGGCAACGGCGCCAGAAAAATGCTTGATGACGTGAAAGACACACGTTCGTTGGGAACCCCAAGAGGAAGGTATGATGAGTACAAGCAAGTTTTCCCTCAGTATGAAACCAAGGTTTAATCGAACCAGTAGGAGATCGAAGTCACTTCTGAAGGTTGTTGGTGAAGGAGTGTAGTGCGGCGCAACACCAGGGATTCCGGTGCCAACGTGGAACCTGCACAACACAATCAAGCTACTTTGCCCCAACTTAACAGTGAGGTTGTCAATCTCACCGGCTTGCTGAAAACAAAGGATTAGATATAGTGTGGAAAATGATGTTTGTTTGCAGAGAATGAAAAAGAACAATGATTGCAGTAGGTTGTATTTCAGATGTAAAAGAATGGACCGGGGTCCACAGTTCACTAGTGGTGTCTCTCCATAATAAAAACTAACATGCTGGGTAAACAAATTACAGCTGGGCAATTGACAATATTGATAAGTGCATAACAATGCATGTGCAAGTTGTGGTGTCTAATGAGATTCATTTGGGCATTACGACAAAGTACACATACCGCTATCCAGCATGCATCTGTGCCTAAATAGTCCACCTTCAGGTTAGCGTCCGCACCCCTTCAGTATTAAGTTGCAAGCAACAGACAATTGCATTAAGTAAATGCATAATGTAACAACACATTCATCCTTAGACAAAGCATCATTAGGTTACCCCTAGTAGCAACAGCACATCCACAACCTTAGGGGTTGCTGTCACTCCCCCAGATTAAATGGAGACTGAACCCACTATCTAGCATAAATACTCCCTCTTGGAGTCACAAGCATCTACTTGGCCAGAGTATCAACAGTAACGGAGAGCATGCAAGATCATAAAAGATATATACATAATATTCATATTCAACTTGACATAGTATCAATATTCATCGGATCCCAGCAAACACAACATGTAGCATTACAATAAGATGATCTTGATCATGATAGGCAGCTCACAAGATCTAAACATGATGGCACAAGAGGAAAGACAATCATCTAGCTACTGCTATGGACCCATAGTCCCAAAGATGAACTACTCACACATCAATCCGGAGGCAGGCATGGCGATGTAGAGCCCTCCGGTGATGATTCCCCTCTCCGGTAGGGTGCCGGGAAGAGCTTCAGAACCCTCCCGAGTTAGGGTTTGACGGCGGCGGCGGCTCTGGAACTTTTCGTGGAATATGACTCGGGTATTTAGGGTTTTCCCGAGGAAGGCAATTTATAGGCGAAGGGGCAACGTCGGTGGAGGCCCGTGGCGTCCTCACCACGTGGCGGCGCGGCAGGAGGTGGGACCGCGCCACCACCTGGTGAGGGCGGCCCACGGCCCCCTTCGTCTCTCCTTCGGACTCCTGTACGTGTCAGGAAAATATGAACTTTGGCTTTTGTTTCGTCCAATTCCGAGAATATTTCCAGAACAACTTTTCTGAAACCAAAACAGCAGAAAATAGGAACTGGCACTGTGGCATCTTGTTAATAGGTTAGTCCCAGAAAATGCACAAAAATGATATAAAGTATATAAAAACATGTAGCAATTGGCATAATATAAGCATGGAGCATCAGAAATTATAGATACGTTGGAGACGTCAACGAGTTATGCAGTTTTATGGAAATCTAGCTAACTAGATTTTCATGTATAATTTATGTGCAACAAATTTTTAGTTCATAAACTCGCGCGAGAGACTTGTGTACACCAATGTAACAAACACATTGCATAAGAGCATATTAGACAATAAATTTAAATAAGCAAACATATAGAATCCACAATAAGTTTACATAGGTGAATATGTAATCATTTTTGTTTCAATACAAAGTATAAAACATGTGCAACTTCCTAGTTGAACATGAAAAGGTAGTATCATTGGTTCATTTTATAGTCTACAAGTTTCTGTAAAGATGCTTACTTAATAACACACTAGAAATTGCTACTGAGAAATTTGTTAGATCATACTCTGTAAATATTACGATAAATTTTATAAATTCTATAGACTATGCGTTGTAGAAAACGTAGTTCCATAACAAACTTTGTTAATAAAATATAGTTAAGTATATTTTCATGAATTCAGTACAACAACAAAATCATCAACTACTATTTAGTGATATTTCGAGTTATGTGGTCAAACTATGAGGACAAACAGAAAATTATATTTATAATACTATAACATGTTAAAGATAAAGGGACGTATAAAAGTTCAGTATAAATTATATCCATTTTTATTCACCATGAGCTTGAATTTTTATTCTCCCAGGGGCAAAAATGAGATCTATTTTTGTGGATGTGGGAATAGTATTAAATCATCTATTAATTAACGGGTTGACGATTTGGCCTCAAATATAAATAAGGAGCGGCGGGCCGAGTTGATATCCAACATCTGTCGATATGATAGTGATTTCTGCGTTTTCTATGGACACAGAGATGACGCTTCCCGACGGGGCGACGTGAGGAAATGAGGGCTCTCGTGGAAACAAGTGGATGATGGCGGGAGATAGGGAAAAAAAGTAAAGTTTGTGCAAAGACTAACATGAAAGCATGGATATTTGGTCAGACTCTGATGTAAACATGAACAAACGTGCAAAGGTCAATTTTCAACTGTTTTGTATCCCGAGCAACATAAAAGAACAAAAGTATAGTATGCATCAAATTTATGACTTTATGGATTTTTCATTTTTGCCTAGTCCATAATACAAAGTATTTTGAAGTTACTATTTTGCACGTTGTGTGATACACATTTGAAAGGCAACGAATCATCCAGAGGATCCACATGTGGTTGATAGCAAGTCAATTATCCACATGTGATTGATAGCAAGCCAATTAAAATTATAATGGAAGGAGTACTATTTTGATCGTTGTTGGGATACATTTGAAATGGCAACGAACCATCTAGACGATCCAGAGGAGTTATGCAGATGCCCAGCCGTGCCGTGGGCCTTTAAATTTCATTTAGTTGTTGTGAAATGTTAACAAATTTGAATGCACGTTTTCTAAAATTTTGATGCATATTTTTGTTTCGTCATTCGTGTGTGACCGCTGGGCAGCTGTGCACGAGTCCTCCTCCACCTCACCGGCCCTGTTCCGCCCTGACCGCCACCGCACATCTTCTCCCCAACCGGCACCGCCCTAATCCTCTAGCAAATATCTAAACTGACAGAACAATCTAGACATCGACTTCTCTATATACATAAAAAAATCTTTTAATCGCCTAGACTTGAGTCACACTGAAGATTTATATTTCATTTTCCTCTTTTAGAACGATCTGTGTTTCCCTTTCACCATTAACTCTAGGACGGCACACTCTCCTCCCTCATATATCTTATCTTCAATGCTCTCAGGGATGTCAGATAAGGCTATAAAATATGTGATATCATCACCTTGCAATCGGAACATCTATAATCAAGAAATCGTGAGAAAAACAGGGAGTGATCATAGCTGCTTCCTAAATCTAGCAATTTTATCGTGGTTATGTGTTTTGCTCCCATATCATTCAAGTTAACCTAGCTCGTCGATCACCGGTAGCCTTTTTTTTTTTTGAATTTATGAGGCAAAAGATTTGCCCCTATATATTAATTAAGGAGGAGTTAGGGGTTTTAACATTGTTTACAACACCGACCAAAAGTCCACCCAAAAATTTAGCTAGGGGATTAATCTCCCAAGATAAACTCCAAGTGCTTGGCACCCGCTTTGACCCATGTTTGTGCCTCGTCTTTTCCTCCCAAAATGAACGAAGTAGGGTGGATTTGTGCCGGAACACTCTAGCGTTGCGCTCGGTCCATAGTTCCCAAGAGATAAGCATTGTGAGGGATGCAATCGCCTTTCTCCTAGTGGAGTCATTCATGGTCATGTGATCCACCAATCTTGGACACAAATGAAGTTGTCCCAAGAGCTCACATCCAACCATGATAAGTGGAGTCAATCCTTCACCATGCACCAAATGCGCCTAGCGAAACGGCATTGGAACAAAAGGTGGGCGGCCATTTCTCTCGTTTGCTTGCAAAGAGGGCAAAGATCACAATTTGGCTGCCAACCCCTCCGACGTAGACGGTCCGCCGTCCACACCCGGTTTTGGATGATAAGCCAAGCGAAGAATTTGCATTTGGGGGGTGCCCACACCTTCCAAACAAGCTTCTTCATGTCGGTGGAGGTGGAACCTAAGAATTGTGCGTGGTAGGGCCGAACTTGTCGTGTAGACTCCCGTGGAGGACATGGTCCAAATGATGGTGTCGGGGACATCTTCATCAGGTGCACTTTTGTAGAGAGGTCCATAGGGCAACAAATTGTTGTATGTGGGTGAGGTGACTCCGTCGGCCGTGTTATTTGGTTTATCCATGCATCATCATGCATGGCTTTTTGCACACACCATTTCTTCCGTTTTGAGATCAAGTAGATGAGGGTGCAATGTCACGCGGCCTCCGTCCATTCAACCAAGGGGAGTCCCAAAATGGTGCCTTGTGACCGTTGCCAATAGTGATTGTGGTGCATGCATACAAAAGGTCGTAGTACCTCCCTTGTACATGGATTGCCCATACTGCTCCATAGCTTAGATTTCTGTCCACTCAAGCCATAGCCAACGTAGCCGAAGAGCCACACCAAATTTTCCGTGTCTAGTATCCCCAAACCACCAAACTCGTTGGACGGCACACCTTTTTCCAATTGACCTTGCACTTGCCTCCGAAACCTTATCGGAGGCCGCCCAAAGAAAAGAGCGCTCGATATTGGTGACGTTGGTGATGAAACCCGGGAGGCAACTTGAGTGAGGTTTGGTGGAAAATGCCTTGGGAGGCCATAACCGACCGAACCAATTCTCTCCTCCCCGCCGAGTTGAGTATTTTCATCCGGCCCACATGGCACCTTGCCGGCAATCTTGTCTTCAAGGTGTTGAAGGTCCACCTCTTAGTTTGCCAAACGGAGAGAGGTAAGCCAAATATCGCATGGGGAAACCGTTCTAGTAGCCGGTAAGTCTTGTAGAACATCATCAAGGTCAATATTGCCACAACTGGATGTCTTTTGCATGTTAGTGCACAATCCCGTGACGTCGCCGAAAGAAGTGAGGATGTGCGCAAGCTTGTTATTTCCCTCCTTGATGGGGGCCATAAAAAAGGCGGCGTCATCCGCATAAAGAGAGATCCTAAAGAAAGCTCCGCGCCCCCGGAGACGGGAGAGGTCGCCTCTCACCGTGGCAAGCTCAAGAACTTGTTGTAGTGGATCAATCGCGATGTCGAATAGAAGCGGAGATAGTGGGTCGCCTTGCCTAAGTCCTCTTCCGTGCCTTATGGGGAGGTCGGCACCCATTTAGAAAGGATCCTCGAAGTGGAAGTGCGGAGAATGGCGGAGATCCAATCACAAAACCGACTCGGGAAGCCTAGCCGTCTTAGACAATCAATAAGGTAGTCCCATCGGACGGCATCAAAAGCTTTGCGGATGTCCAACTTGAAGAGGAGTGCCGGGGTCTTGTTGCGATGAAGTCTTCTAAGCAAGTTTCTCACGAACATGAAGTTATCATGTATGCTTCTATTTTTTTATGTATGCGGTTTTGGGGCGGGAGAGATCAACGTGTTC
>CAMZMU010000085.1:21563913-21691174 GCA_947311845.1 Poa pratensis
GTTGGATAAGGAGAACAAGATTCTCTCCATTCGGGATAGGGGTGTTGGTATGACCAAGGAAGATCTGATTAAGAACCTTGGAACCATTGCGAAATCTGGAACTTCAGGTACTGCTCTTTTCTACTTATTGCTCCGCTCCAGGATGTTTGAAATCTCCCAACATAAATTCAGCATTATTTATATTTTTCTGTAGAAAACAGCCCCAAGTATCTTCTAACATATATCTGATCCTTGAAAATTTCTAACGTTCTTTGCTTGCACTTTTTGCAGCTTTCGTTGAAAAGATGCAGACTGGGGGCGACCTCAATCTCATTGGACAGTTTGGTGTTGGCTTCTACTCAGTATATTTGGCTGCTGACTATGTTGAAGTTGTCAGCAAGCACAATGATGACAAACAGTAAGACACCATTGTCCTTGTCTTTAACACAGTACTGATGCCTTGTGCTTTTGGTTCATCCCTTACATTCCGTTCAACATGTTTCTTGATGCTGTTATGACGTTGCATTTTCTCTCTCATAGATATGTGTGGGAGTCCAAAGCTGATGGATCATTCGCTATCTCAGAGGATACATGGAATGAACCCCTTGGCCGTGGAACTGAGATCAAACTACATCTCCGTGACGACGCTAAGGAGTACTTGGAAGAAGGCAAGCTAAAGGTACCATCGTATTAGCGCGTCTTTTTGTTTTTACAGTTTAATACTTCCACGAAATTCTTGCTGCAACAAAAATGCTATGTGCACAGAGGTAGTTGCAGTCTGGTGTCTGTATTTCTAAGTAAATGAATCATGACCCTGTATGTGAAGCGATAGACAGCTAAGAAAATTGCGGCATCACTGCATTGCAAAATTAGACAAACACTTTGTTATGGCGAACACATGATTACGTAAATGATGATATGCTACTCCGAACTAGAACATTAGTGCACTTCAAATGAATCTGTATTAGTGTGTTTTGTGTCAAAACTTTTAAGTCCACTTAGCCCTGGAGAATAAGAAACCAAAACTGCTTTTCATTTGCCTTAAATAATTTTAAACTAGGAAGCTCAACCTGCCTTTCCCCATAGATTCATACTGGTAAATTTGTTCTCTTTGCTAATAGTTCCTTTACCAAAACATTTATTTTCATTTAGCTCATTCATTGTCAATTGGCTCATTCATAGCTTTGACTCGACATTTTTTATGGTATGGTGGTGGAATCATTTGTAGGCTCTTATCTTACCTATCATAGTGAAGACCATGTACAACAGAACATGTGTTACTTTCAACAATTTTCATGCTATATTTACTTACCATGGGTACTTGTTTTGCAGGAATTGGTGAAGAAGTATTCTGAGTTCATCAATTTCCCCATTTACTTGTGGGCAACCAAGGAGGTTGATGTTGAGGTGCCAGCTGACGAGGAGGAATCAAGTGAAGAAGAGGAATCGAGTAAGTTACCAGTCAGTATTATTCATGTTTCCAGGATCATACTGGGTTGTGTGCATGCAATCTAATGCATCTTGCTTTATTTTATAGCCACAGAGACCTCGGAGGAAGAAGAGACTGAAGATGGGGAAGAGAAAAAGCCCAAGACGAAGACAGTAAAGGAAACTACCACTGAATGGGAGCTTCTGAACGATATGAAAGCTGTATGGCTTCGGAGCCCCAAGGAGGTTACTGAAGAAGAGTATGCAAAGTTTTACCACTCACTAGCTAAGGTACTTACTTCAGTTATGAATTTATAGGAGAAAAATCTTTTTGAAAGAAGCTTTATGCCTTGTACAAAGATAAAACAAGAAATGTCCCTAACATCAATTTTTTGAAGGACTTTGGCGATGACAAGCCTATGTCTTGGAGTCACTTCAGTGCTGAGGGAGATGTTGAGTTTAAAGCTTTGCTTTTTGTTCCCCCGAAGGCTCCACATGATCTCTACGAGAGTTACTACAATGCTAACAAGTCGAACCTCAAGTTATTTGTTAGAAGAGTTTTCATCTCCGATGAATTTGATGATCTTCTTCCAAAGTACCTCAGCTTCTTGATGGTACTGCATCACAATTTCATGAAATGCGATATTTTGTCTATTGAGTATTGACTTGTGCAGATTAACTTATAACATGCTATTGTTCTCTCTAGGGTATTGTCGACTCAGACACACTGCCTCTCAATGTATCGCGAGAAATGCTTCAACAACATAGCAGTCTGAAGACCATCAAGAAGAAACTGATCCGCAAGGCTCTTGACATGATTAGGAAACTTGCTGAGGAAGATCCTGAGGAGTACAGCAACAAAGAAAAGACAGGTATGGTTTCTGAAGAAGTCAAGTCACATACTATATATTTATATGACGATAGCCCTTATTCATCATCTTCTGTAACCAGATGAAGAGAAAACTGCAATGGAGAAGAAGAAGGGCCAATACGCCAAGTTCTGGAACGAGTTTGGCAAATCAATCAAGCTAGGTATCATTGAAGATGCAACGAACAGGAACCGTCTTGCGAAGCTTCTGAGATTCGAGAGGTTTGTCCTGTATTCCGTCATTGTGAAGTTCTGTACAGTGTGGCAGAGAACTGATCTTGTATCTGTTTCAGTTCCAAGTCAGATGGCAAACTTGTCTCTCTCGACGAGTACATTTCAAGGATGAAGTCAGGGCAAAAGGATATCTTTTACCTTACAGGAAGCAGCAAGGAGCAGCTAGAGAAATCTCCATTCCTTGAGCAGCTAACCAAGAAAAACTATGAGGTTTGTTATTAGTGCGGGCTTGGCCTTTGCAAGAGTCTTAATGTGGGACCTGTATCAAGCACATGAAGTAACGTGTCATCCCCATCTTTTCCTGCAGGTTATCTACTTCACCGACCCTGTGGACGAGTACCTGATGCAGTACCTGATGGACTACGAGGACAAGAAGTTCCAGAACGTGTCCAAGGAGGGCCTGAAGCTGGGCAAGGACTCGAAGGCCAAGGAGCTCAAGGAGTCGTTCAAGGAGCTGACGGAGTGGTGGAAGAAGGCCCTGGACAGCAGCGAGGGCATCGACTCGGTGAAGATCAGCAACCGGCTGCACAACACCCCCTGCGTGGTGGTGACCTCCAAGTACGGGTGGAGCTCCAACATGGAGAAGATCATGCAGGCCCAGACCCTGTCGGACTCGAGCAAGCAGGCCTACATGCGTGGAAAGCGTGTCCTGGAGATCAACCCGAGGCACCCCATCATCAAGGAGCTCCGTGACCAGGTCGCCCAGGACAGCGAGGTAAACATACTAGTCTCTGTACCTTACTACCAATCTTTTTGCTCCTAGAAAACACTTCCTAACATGATGTGCATGGTGCAGAGTGAGGGCTTGAAGCAGACGGCGAGGCTGGTGTACCAGACGGCACTGATGGAGAGCGGGTTCAACCTCCCTGACCCCAAGGACTTTGCGTCGAGCATCTACAGGTCGGTGCAGAAGAGCCTGGACTTGAGCCCCGACGCGGCTGTGGAGGAGGAAGAGGAGGTGGAGGAGCCTGAGGTGGAAGAGAAGGCGGACACCAAGGCAGCCGAGGAGGAGCCGGAGTACGAGCAGTATGACAAGGACGAGCTGTAGTTGCCTCGCCCATACTCTGCTGTTGTTTGGTCATAGGTGCAGAAGGTGATTGCTGGAAATGTGATGGTTTTGAGGGACGTCCATTTTTCCAATGATACGGGGTCTTTTTGTTCAAAATGTACTCTACCTAGCTTAATGATGATACTCTAGCTAGCTCAAATTAGCAGCTTTCATGTTTTCAGAAGCGCCCTTTTGTACACTTACTGCTTTGATAACAGTGCTCTAGTTACAGAATGAATAATCGGGTTCTTGATGTAGTACTTTTACCTTTCGAGGTACCACGTGGCAAGCTAAGGATACTGTTATCATCCTACCCAAAGCTCATTGTTTGTAAACATTCCTCTTAGAATCAGCACGTTCGAGAGGGAAAATTAAGGAAAAATAAATCGTTCCAAGGCCATGAGATTGTTTGTGACCTGGGCGTCCGAGCTTCCACTTCCCACTGCACTACTCCAGAGCGTCCCGTTGGCACCCCAAGGGAAAGCGGACTGAGCTCTCCCTCCGCCAATCTTGCAACAGCTGCTGCGAATGGCCGGCGCCGGAGAAGACGAAGCAGCGCCTCCTCCTCTACATCAGCAAGTAAGACGCACTGTCATTCTCCACGCTCTCCTCTCCTCCTGATTAGATCGATCCATGGTGGAGTACCTTTCCTTTCCCCATAAATTAACCTTGCCAACCCCTACTCCCTGCAGCCCACGGACGAGGCCCTGGCGGCGAGCAAGCAGATCACGCTGGACGCTGGAGCACCACCACAGCGTCGTCGGCGACGAGCCGTCCTTCTGGATGGAGGACCTTCCTGCGGTACATATACATTCCGCCAGTTCCTTCTATTTTTTTTCCTTGCACGCCAGCAAGGAGAAATACCGTAGAATATTAGCTTCACTGTTACCCTTAACGTTCTAGCAGCGTGTAAAATTCTAGGATTTGAGTGTGATGCATGCCTGTTGTTGTTATCCACGGATCTGAACCTCTAGGGTTTGTCGCCTGGCTTTGAGTGTGATGGACGTCTGGTTATTATCCACTTCATGTCATTTAATCTAAAAATGAGGCTGGATGTTCAGGGTTGCTGGCTCAAGTTGTTTGATACACTCTAGGATTTGAGTGTGATGCAGCTTGATTCTGAGCTACTTACTGCTGAATGAGTCTCTATCCCTTGTTGGCTTGTCACGCTGATTAATTCCCAACGATAACTTAATTACACTTTTCACCACGTAAAACCTACCTGCTGCTGGACGACTGCATCGCGAAAGGCGTTTTCTAAAAAGTTTGGAATTAGAAGAAATAAAAGTTCAAGGTTATCTGCGAAAAATAGTGTCTGCGTCAGTACCTACACGGTAGCACTGACGGAATGACTAACGTTCAACATTGTCAAGACCAGTGGCGGAGCCACACTATCACTGTGTAGTCAAGTGACTGCACAGCGTTTTTTGAAACTGCAAGCAAATTTCGTGTAAAAAATAGTTCAAATAAATACAAGTACGTGTATTTGACTACACAGTTTTGCACTGACAACACAGTGTTGAAGTTCTGACTCCGCCACTGGTCAAGACTTTTACTCTTTTCCAAACAACCCAAATGAACAAGCCTACCCATACGGCTACTAAATCACGTTATGAGACCGGAAACTTCAAAGATCCAATAACCACTTGTCTGATAGGAAAAACAAATTGTGAGGGAATGAACAGTAGTCTACACTCCACATATACTTGGTTAGAGGACAGCGAACATACAGATGAATCTGTTCAGATATTTGGAGACTTTCCAGGCTTGCTAGCAAAATGTTCAGCACTTGAGGACTTGGAGATCATCGAGTGCCGTGGTATGGCCAATTTAATCATACCACATAAACTTGATAAACTTCAACGTTTGCGAGTTGCCGGATTAAATGTTCAGATGGTTGAGTTTCATGTTGATGATCTTGCTCATTTTGAGTATTCAGGGCGACTGATCCCTGTAGTGCTTCATGGTTGCTTAAAATTAGAGAAGGCAACAATAGTGTTTTACGAAAGTGGACTGGGCCATGCATTCACTGCGGTTCCAAGCATTTTGTCAGCAAAGACATTGGATGTACAAGCTTTTATATGGAAGTATTCACAGGTTAGCTGGTGTTTAAACTTTTTCATCTGGTTTGTTTACCTCGTACTTTTTGGAACAAGTTCTTATTTGTTACACCCATGTTTCAGCTGCAGAAGCTGACAACAAGACCAGAGGGCATGTTCATGCATTTGAGGCACATGACTTGCCATGGTACGGTATTTTTTACTGGTCCTAAAATATGACCAGTATAGTTTGATCTAACGGCTAAGATAGATTCGGCCCAGGAGGCCCGTCAGTGATAATTCGGTGAAAAAAAGAGTAATTTGTGGGCGATTAGGGTTCCCATGTAAAAAATTGTGTGAGTAATCATGGCTGCGACGGCCGTATTGGACTTGGACTGAGAATTGACGAATTTTTCAATTGGGCCAACATCTTTCTACCTTATTGGGCCAGGGCCCATCTGTGGGAGGCTCCGATTTTGCAGCAGTATAACTTATACTGGTCATTGTTTAACCACCAGTATGGAACGTTTCCAGCCTTTGGATGGACGAAAATAGATGGCTGTGATTCATTTGAGGGTACCACAAAAGGCCTCTTCGCTTTCTGAAAATGGAGTTCTTCAGCTGGCCCCAACTGGAGACCCTGCGGTTGGATGTGAGTCTTCAAACAACACCTTCACTTGAATTACTTTGAGCGACTAATTGCTAGCTTTTGCAATGCAGATGCTCTATCATCGTTCTAAAGGGTCGAGTGGTGAAGTGACGGGAGAGGAAGGTCACCATATGCGTCGCCATGATCATCTCAAGACATTCTACATGAGCGGGTTTCGTTGCAAGTCTCAGATTCAGGTTGCGTGCTGTATCATGAAAAATGCATCTGTTCTTGAGCATGTCACAATAGAAACAAAGGACCGTAGACAGAGTACTGGGTGATTGTTCCCCACGGAATACCAGCGCTGAAAGAAGATTTCTACCGGAGGTTCGTAAATGGGCGCAGCTTGCCTCACAACGCTTCGGCAAGGTGATCACTGTCTTAGATGTCCCTTCAGAGCTATGAAATGATCTCTTGTGAATCTTAACAGAAACTTCTTCTTGGTTTTATCTGTGCCGATCCATATTCGGTCTTTTGTGTTCCTTTCTCACCATGCTTTGTTTTAACCTCTAAGAGGTTATTTGTCCGGATACCTGACGTACTAACTTGAGTTGTGAAATGTTAAAGAAAGTTGCAACTCTCTGTCCAAGTGTTGTCTGTTTAAGATAAAAGGTAAGTTGGCCGATTAGTTCCAGCTGAATGAACCCCTATACACTTTTTCGTTCCGTGCTGAAGTCTCCCAAGTTTCAGAACTGAAATTGTTTTGTCTCTATCTGGTATCGTTTCACCAAATATTAGCGGAGGTTTGAGTTCACCGCGTTGGCATCACTTGAAAGATGACAAGTATGATGCATCACATGACGAGAACACCATATGTGGGCAGACGGCACTTGTTGGTGGCGATGATGGTGGTGCTCGGGGATCCACTAATGACATGGTTAGAGTGAGCAAAACGATCATTTTCGCTTTTGCGTAACTTTGAAAGATCTCATTAAGTTATGTTTGAGTGTTTGACTAGTATCGTTGCAGCTACTACTGAAAGAACTTGAGTGGTGAAAGCTCAAACGCCATTGCAACTATTTGTGCACATTTACATTTGCCAACTATTTTGAAAGAAGTAGAACAATCTCTAACTTAGATTTTTTTTATTTCTTTTCAAAGTATATATCTGCCATTGTGTCGACCGCCTCTGTCCGTCTAAACATTTGCTAGCATGGCGACCACCCCGCAGATGAGCACGGGTTTCCGTAACGTGTGTCGGGGTAAAAATGGCCTCTCAAAGGAGAATTTTCGCAGCGTGGTTTGGTCACGGATCGGGTTTGATTTGGTGAAACACGAAACCAAGCGGCAAATTTCGCTGATTGTTTGATATCCTCACCGGTTCATCGACATCACCTGAAAGATAGCCAGGAGGAGGAGGACGGTGGCCACGGCGTGTCTGGTCGTTGTCGGATTTGCGTCCCCTGATGAGAACGCCACTGGTGGGTAGGTGCCACTTGTCGCTGGCGGCTGTGGGGGTGCCATGGGTGCCATGGCACCCCCTAAAATATGTAGAAATTCATCTAGATACTAGTATTTGGACCAATTCTTGCAAATTGCTACAAGTATTTGGACTAATTGTGGTTAAATTTTAAGTATATTAGGAAAGTTTTTAAGCTTGGCACCCCCACCAATTTCATCCTAGATCCGCCACTGGCTGGCGGCGCCGCTGCCCCGCCAGGGTTCAGGCTGCAGAAGATGGATACATGATGAGAAGAAGGTATTATTAGTACTGGCTAGCAAACTATTTCGTCGCAGCTTAAGACAATTACATACGAAAAAGTTATATCCAAAATATATATATAATTGATGGAGATTGACCCTTATTTTGTTCCTGACTAATCATTTGGTTGGTTGGATGCATGCCACACTGTCCAACATGCACTTCCAAGAAAGAAAAAACAAGCGATGATCGAAATGCCAAATGGTCACGACGTGCATGCCGAGCCAGCCCAAAGACCGCGATCCAACGCACCTCGACGCGTCGGGGCAGAACACGACGTCGTAGCCGGCGCCGCCGCCAGCGCACGTGAACGTCGACGTGGCGTCGTCGTAGGCGTAGCTGTAGGCGAGCGGGCACGCGGCCTTGAAGAAGCGCGAGTATGCCGTGGGCGGGCACGTCGCCGGCGTCCCGTGCGCGCCGCTGCAGCAGTAGCCCGCCGTCCCAAACGCCTCGCACGCGCTCCGGCACGCAACCGCCGTCGCGTCCGCGCCTAAGACGACGCGCAGCTCCGGCGGGCAGGACGCGTTCAGGTCGGCGGGGCAGCCCGTGGGCTCGCACAAGCTCCCGTTAGCCGCAGCCGCTGGCGCCACGAGCACCGGCACGTTGTAGCCGTCGACGAGGCTCACGTCGTAGAAGTCGTTGCCACCAGCTGCGGCGGAAGCAAGGGTGAACTCTGCGAGGGTGGCCGGCGGGGCGGCCCCGCGGCCGGAGCACTCGATGGCGCCCGAGCCGCAGTCGCCTGTGACGCACGCGAAGCCGCCTGCGTCGGATGGATCGCAGAGCGTGCGGCCCCAGATGCGGCCGGACCAGCCATCCGCGACGGCGACCGCGCGGGACTGGCCCGGGGAGAGTGCGAAGCCCGTGGTGGACGGCGCCGGGACGCCGGCGTTGGAGAGGATGCCCGGCCACACAGTGTAGCCGCAGCTGTTCGTCACGGTGAACGTCGCCGGCCGCGCTCCTGAAGGCCATCATCAAATGCAATCCGTTGTCCATTGATCAGCAGTACTAGTACAAGCTTAATTAACAACTGGAAATTCATTCAGCACCCAAGTAAGCTAGAATGATCAAGGATCGATGTAAGAACAGCAATAATGATCGGCGCATTGCCGCATTAAGAACACACGGATTAAGCTGGTTATTAATCACCTTGGAGGAAGGATAGGCAGAGCAGAGAGAGGAGTGCTCCTCTCATGGAGCTGGATGAAGAGGGGGAGAAGACGATAGATGATGCCGCTACAAAATAATAACAATTCTAAAATGTCTATACATGTGATGTGATCATCTCATTAAGTAACAACCTGCTGTCAGGGAGCTATTAAACAAAGGCGTGCTCTATAGCTACCCTGTTGTGGTTGCTTGGAAGAAACATTCAAGCACGGTTCATTAGACTTCCAATGTTGATTAACTTGAGCGATGCGACCTCAATATGATTTGATATAATTGCAAGCATCCTTAGACTATTTTGTTGCCACAAACAATGAGTTGAGTATAAAAATTAGAACAAAAAATAAATTTCTTCGAATAAGCTCAAACAAGCATCATGAGACGAACTAGAGCATATCAACCAAACCCCCAATATTTGACTCCCTAAAACCGTATTAGGGAGATGAGAGAGAGGAGGGTTTTGGAATCCTTTTATGTTCTTCTCGAAAAGAACCCTTAAACTGCCTAGCTATATATAACAATGATGTCACAAGCATCAAAGCACGCATGACATTTTAAATTATACATGTATTTTCAAACAACATACCTCATAAAAAACATAATCCATCTTTTGTGTTCGTGTGAGGAAGTCTTAATTTGGGTTCCCCTACCTATCCCTCTTAGCGAGTCGTACCACACGACTCGCTCGCGTAGGTCTGTTCGGTGAGGCGGCATATTATGTTGCGAAGGCCCATTCCGCAACGGTTCATTCCATTTTAAGCCGGGTACAACACTGTTGCACTAGTTCCTTCCTTGTAGGTTTTGTTTTTAATCATATATTTTTGGAATCTAAATATTTTGAAGTTAAAGCGTTTTTAAAAATCTGAATTTTCATAAAAAATGAACCATTTTTTAAAGCGTAACCATTTTAAAGTGATACTTTTAATGTCGAAACCATTTTTAAATGAACCATTTGCAGACTTAACCTTTTAAAAAGAAGCATTTTCCAAAAATAAGAATCATTTTTACAAAAAATGGACCAATATTCAAAATTCAAAAACATTTATAAAATCAAAACTTTTTCAAAAATTCGGTTCTTAAAATATTAATTTTTAAATAGTTCCGGTCTAGAAAAGATTTTATAAAATGGTTTTACATGTGCTGTCAATTAGCAACCCACGCCGAACGCCACGTGCCCTGCCCCTCTCTGTAGTTTTTCCTTTCAATCAAAGGAACCATCCATGATTTGACAAAGCCACAAGCATAATCCGTCCATGGCAGCGAGGGATCATCGCAAAGCCGAGACGTCTGACCCTGGTGAAAGCGGTAATGGCGGCGCGGCCGGTGCATCACCTCTTGGTCACCGAAGCGCCGGTCTGGCTGTTGGAGCTACTCGAGAAGAACATGAGGGGATTCTTCTTGGCAGCCAAGGAGAGAGCGACAGGGGGCCAATGCTTTGTCACATGTGGAACAAGAACTCGACTCAATTTGGTTCGAACTCGGAGATTAACGAGTCAAGCTAAGCTGCATTTTTAGCTCAGTAAACTCGTGAGTTACGAGTACTCGATAAACCCGTGAGTTAGGATGACTCCAACGGGGCGACGCATCGAGTCCGCGCGCCTCCGTTCCTGTCCGTGAGGGCCAAAAACATGGCCCAACGGGGCGACGCAAACGGACCGCAGTCCGTTTTTTTTGGTCCGCCGCGATGCCTTCCTAGGCCAAATCTGGGCCACCGATGCGTCCGCCGCGGACGCGAGCGGAGCGATTTCGTGTCCTCCTCGTGTTCGCTCTGGCCCCGCGTGTCATCGACCCCGACGGCTAGAGCAGCCACCTACCCATAATAATTGTGGGAGGTGGAGCTCTTTAAATGGAGCCGGCCGGGCAAACCCTAAAGCACTCCTTCCCCACCACGACGGCCACCACCTCCAATCACAGATCCGCGCGCAGCAGCATCTGCTGGACCAGAGGGAGCGGGTGCGGCAGAGGAGGCGCGCGCCCCTCATGCCGGACTGTATGTCCGGGCGGCCCTGCATGTCGCCGACGAGGAAAGGGCGGTGGAGGCCGCGTACCTCGACTGCATCACCAACGATGAAGAAGAGTACGTGTACGGTGTACCGCGCCGGAGTCGCGGCGGTGGCGGCGGGCACTGCGCCGCCCGAGCCTGAGCCTCCCATTGGCGTGGGCGGCAACGCCTGCATGACTGATACGTCTCCAACGTATCCATAATTTCTGATGTTCCATGCTTATATTATACCAATTGTTACATATTTTATTTACACTTTATATCATTTTTATGTATTTTCTGGGACTAACCTATTAACAAGATGCCACAGTGCCAGTTCCTGTTTTCTGCTGCCTTTGTATTCCAGAAAAGTTGTTCTGGAAATATTCTCGGAATTGGACGAAACAAAAGCCCAGATTCCTATTTTCCCGACACGTACACGGAGTCCAAAGGGGATAAGGAGGAGACCCATTGGCCAACCGAACCAGGTGGTGGCGCGCCCCCTCTTGGGCGGTGTCGTGGCATGGTGAGCCCACTTGGGGTGGCTCTGACCATCGTACTTTCGCCTATTTATACCCTATGACGCGAAAACCCTAAAAACATCAGTCATATTCCACGAAGAGTTCCGCAGCACCACCACCATCGAAGACAAGTTTCGGGGGACAGAATTCTCTGTTCCGGTACATTGCCGGGACGGGAAATTGCCCCTGGAGGCATCTCCATCGCCGCCACCGCCATCTTCATCGCTGTTGCTGCCTCCCATGATGAGGAGGGAGTAGTTCTCCCCCGAGGCTGAGGGCTCTACTGGTAGCTATGTGGTTTATCTCTCTCTCGCATGTTGTGATCTTTATGTGATCATGAGCTTTGTAATCTAGTTGAATAAGTAGATGTTACTCTTCATCTATTATGCTACTCAAGTGATTTTATTAATGTGATCTCCGGAGTCACCTTGTCCCACGGTGTGAAGATGACAGTGTGCGCACCGTGTGTGGCTCTTAGGCGAAAGTTTGCATAAATACTTATCATGAGTTATAATTTGAGTTGGATGTTGATACGTCTCCAACGTATCCATAATTTCGGATGTTCCATGTTTATATTATGCCAATTGCTACATGTTTTATATACACTTTATATCGTTTTTATGCATTTTCTGGGACTAACCTATTAACAAGATGCCACGGTGCGAGTTCCTGTTTTCTGCTGTTTTTGGTTTCAGAAAAGTTGTTCTGGAAATATTCTCGGAATTGGACAAAACAAAAGCCAAAGTCCCTATTTTTCTGACACGTACACGGAGTCCGAAGGAGAGATGAAGTGGGGCCGTGGGCCGTCCTCACCACCTGGTGGCGCGGTCCCACATGCTGCCGCGCCGCCACGTGGTGAGGAGGCCTCGGGCCTCCACCGACGCCGCCCCTTCGACTATAAATTGCCTTTGACGGGAAAATCCTAAGTACCCGAGTCAAAAAACCATTAAAAGTTCCAGAGCCTCCGCCGCCGTCAACCCTAACTCGGAGGGTTCTGAAGCTCTTCCCGGCACCCTGCCGGAGAGGGGAATCATCACCGGAGGGTTCTACATCGCCATGCCTGCCTCCGGAGTGATGTGTGAGTAGTTCATCCTTGGACTATGGGTCCATAGCAGTAGCTAGATGGTTGTATTCTCCTCCTGTGCCATCATGTTTAGATCTTGTGAGCTGCCTATCATGATCAAGATCATCTTATTGTAATGCTACATGTTGTGTTTGCTGGGATCCGATGAATATTGATACCATGTCAAGTTGAATACTGAAATATCATGTCTATGTTATTATGATCTTGCATGCTCTCCGTTGCTTGTTGATACTCTGGCCAAGTTGATGCTTGTGACTCCAAGAGGGAGTATTTATGCTAGATAGTGGGTTCAGTCTCCATTTAATCTGGGGAGTGACAGCAACCTCTAAGGTTGTGGATGTGCTGTTGCCACTAGGGGTAACCTAATGATGCTTTGTCTAAAGATAAATGTGTTGTTTACATTATGCACTTTACTTAATGCAATTGTCTGTTGCTTGCAACTTAATACTGGAAGGGGTACGGATGTTAATCTGAAGGTGGACTATTTAGGCACAGATGCATGCTGGATAGCGGTCTGTGTACTTTGTCGTAATGTCCAAATGAATCTCATAGTTGACATCACAACTTGCACATGCATGTTATGCACTTTTCAATATTGTCAATTGCCCAGCTGTAATTTGTTTTACCCAACATGTTAGTTATCTTTATGGAGAGACACCACTAGTGAACTGTGGACCCAGGTCCATTCTTTTACATCTGAAATACAACCTACTGCAATCATTGTTCTCTTTCATTCTCTGCAATTAAACATCATTTTCCACACCACACTTTTAATCCATTGTTTTCAGCAAGCCGGTGAGATTGACACCCTCACTGATTCGTTGGGGCAAAGTAGTTTGATTGTCTTGTGTGCAGGTTCCAAGTCAACCGCCAGGACTAACCCATCAACAACTCCAAGTTTTCTGGCGCCGTTGACACCTTCAGAAATGTCTTCACCTCCTACTGGATTGATAATCTCGGTTTCTTACTGAGGGAAGACTTGCTGCTACACTCATCAAACCTTACTCGTGGGGTCTCCTGACGAACGTGTACTTTACACGCATCAGATGTCTCCATGAAATTGTGGTGTTTGTTTACTCAGACTTTGGGGTGTGCTTTTATAGCCCTACGCACTGAATTGGTGTTCGTTATCCAACCGGAGTGTGGTTTAGAGTAGCATAGTGAAGAGAAGATACTTATGTATTTAATTATGATGTCATTGTTGAGAGTGTGCACTAGTGAAAGTATGATCCCTATGCCTTGTTTCTAAGCATTGAAACACCGTTTACAACAAGTTCTGCTACATGTTTGCTTGCTGTCATTTTTATTTTAGATTGCAATTACTACTTATAATCATCCATATTACTTGTATTTCACTATCTCTTCGCCGAACTAGTGCACCTATATATCTGACAAGTGTATTAGGTGTGTTGGGGACACAATAGACTTCTTATATCTTAATTGCAGGGTTGCTTGAGAGGGATATCTTTGACCTCTACCTCCCTGAGTTCGATAAACCTTGGGTGATTTACTTAAGGGAAACTTGTTGCTGTTCTACAAACTTCTGCACTTGGAGGCCCAACACTGTCTACAAGAATAGAAGCGTGCGTAGACATCAATGACCGTGGAGGAGGCCATGCGAGAATCTCACAGCAGCTCAACGCCCAGAGGGCGGCCGCGTTCATGTCCGCAGCGCGCACCTACGCCAACGCGGTGGTGGATGCCGAGTTTGCGAACGAGCGCAGAGCCATCGAGACCGCAAGGCAGGCGGCACGCCGCAAACGACGCCACGAGGACGCGGCGGCGGCCGACAATAGAGCAGTTGTCGACTGATCCAGCTGGTGCGGTACCCCCGCCGGCGTGGACGCCTATGTGCGGTCCATTTTCCTCTAATGTCGGCGCCGCTACGTCTTTCGTAGCCACAAAATAATCAAAGAAGAGAGCAATCCAGTCCGCGGCCACGACCGTGATGAAAGAAGAGCCAGCAAGTCCGTTGTAAAACGGGCATGCTGCATGAAGTTCCTCAAGGCCAGAGCCCCTCTTTGACCCCCCCCCCCCCCCCCCCCCCCCCCCGCCGGCCGGTGGCCGGTTATTAATTTTCTTCAAGTTTAGTTTTTAGTTTCTTATTAGCAGAAAGCCCTAGATTTATGTACTTTTAGTTTTAAAAATGTAATCCGTGCGCTCAGTTTCTAAAAATGTATACAAGAAAAAGTTTGGGGGAAAAATGTGACTGGCGGACTCAATGCGTCGGTCCTGTTAGGCGCAGTGGTCTGAAAGGGACGGACATGATCCGGATGGGCGTCCTTTTAGCGACCTAAATGGACCAAACACGGACCAAACATGCGTCTGTTTGAGCCGGCCCGTTGAAGTCATCCTTAGTACATTGTTTTTTTTCTCAGAAAAGTTAGACAGCAAGCGTCCATACGTAGCCCAATCCATGCATACATTATAGCCCAGCCCACGACACCTAGGCGATATATATAGGCAGGAGCTGCCACGTGATACCCTACGCTACCCTACCCTACGACCCTACCCTACCTAGCGCTGTTCACACGGCGGCGGCGTGACGGCGGCGTGATGTCTTTCATTGTTGTCAACCCAGCTTCTCCATCCACCACTCCGGCCAACCCAGATGAACAAACGGAGAAGGGGACGCTGCCTAGCATGGAGTCCCACGCCCAGTTAAACAAACGTCGGATGAACTCCTCCCAGAGGACACGGAAGAACAAGACGGCGGCGAGAATTCGTCGCCGACATCAGAGTATATTGACCTCTCCGTCGCGTTACTTCCCCAGTCTTGCGGACGCACCTGCATCTCTACCAGCATCGATGAGTTGTCCAATCGGTGTTGCACTGTATTCTTGCAGCGTTAGATCAAATCTTCATGCCTTAATCTTTACAATTTTATCTTCTCTAATACTCCGTATACTAATAGCCACTGTGTAAGATTTTTGTGATTCTTGTAAGTTAAAGACTTATGAGATTCGTCCATTGTAAATCAAATTGATCGTGATTTAAGTTGTCAATCCAGCTATTCCACTCCGTAATACAGATTTGTGGAATATCTTATTTCGGTTTGCTAACTAAATTGTAATGTGCTGCATGTGCAGGACTATGAAGAATATGAAATATACGAGGAAAATGATTTTGATATGACCGATGATATGACTGAGAGTGAACCTTCCCAAGTGCATGAAGATTCAGCTGAGAATGAAGTGTCAGATGCTGCAGCTCCTGATTCCATAAAGGAGACAACTAGAGGCAAAATGAAGATGGCTACTTCATTGGCTCCCAAAGGTACTATCTTTGCGCCAAACCTTGCAATGTTCATATATTGAGGAGGATGCAAGTATGTCTTTTTGACAAGTACTATATACCGTTGGTTCACTAGACGTAAGTTCTTTTTGTATTGTTCTCTAGTACTTTATGCACTTTCGTTTGAGCTGCACATGATTTGGTTCTGCCATGTTTGCGCAACCTTCAAGTAACCAAGAACCACAATTCGGTCCTTGTTTTTTTGCATGCAGAATGCATAGGTAGAAGCATGTTAATTAGTCAAGTTGGTCGTACCCAAAGCAGTACATTTTTATGACAGGAGATACACAACTTTATGACCATCAAAGACTTGCAGCCCTTTGAATCCCGATGTGTTCAATTCTAAAAATCTTAGCACTAGTCGGTGCTGCTAGTTGCAATAGTTGCTGTTGGTGTGCCGCTTTTGGTTTGGGAATAAGTTTGTCATGATAAATAGCATCTTAATTATATAAGGCTGAAATAGTTATAATTATAATGATAATATTTTTAAGCTCTTAATGTACAATATTTAAAGTAAAAAAATTCATGTCATGTACTTACCAAAGCAAACTTTTACCCTCCATTATTGGTCATGCATTTGACTTACCTAAACCCTAAATAGATGTACTGTTGTAGGAGAGGTTATGTAACAGGGGTCCACAAGGAGCAAGTCCTTAAATATCTGTTTTCTTTCAGTTTCAATCATGTTATTTTCGTTTTTATTTGCATGTATGATTGATACTATTGTCGTCTTTCCGTTTGCGTTGCTGTTATTTTGTTGAAACGAACACTTTGCTGTCATCAGGGTACAAATCTTTGGGTTATGTGTTTAAGGATACGTGTGTCTTAACTGGGGTAGCTGTTCAATTATTCAGGGAAATATTTCATGGATCAGTTGGTGGAGTGTCATGTACTATGCAACCTACAACTTCAATTTGTTAGTTTACTTCCTGCGAGACAGAGTGGTGTTCTAAACTAGTTTGACACTTACACTGCCTTGTAGAAGATGAAATTGTATCTTGGTTTTAATCTTCGGGTCTGGACTAGAAATAATGTCAGTTCTGCCCTAGTAAAATGTATCTGTTGCTTGCATTTCTTTTTGCAACTTTTTTCTAAATTTCTATTGAATCTTGACTACACATCCAATTATCAAGAGCACCCAAAATTCAATTATTTTTGGGAGGTTAAGTGTTTCTATTAATAAGTTTAGACTATTTTTTTTTTCATTTAAGTTTATCTTGATTATATACAGATTCTGTTGACATGGTTTCGACAGGTACTGAAAATTGACTTTTAGATTGTACTTAGCTGGTGTCTTTCTCTGAAAATAAATGGATAAAAGAACAACTTAAGTTTGCACTGCTGGCCTAGCTACGCGATGTACCACTTTCTGTTATTTTCCATGTGTTTCTCTATTGTGAGTGCCTGCTACTCGCTGCTGGACTATCATTGTTTTGTACCGCTGCAGTGATACCCATTTCATCTAGTATTCCTTGTTTACACTCTTTGAAATGGTTGACATAATTTCCTTTATTGGGATCAGTTTACAAGATCACGCAAATACCGTGTTCACATTCTTTGGCTGGTAAGGATTAGTAAATACATTTTCTTAGCTTCTAAGCATTAGCCAATATGATTCTTTAGCTGCTAATCATTGGTAGATATTGGACAGGTTGGTGCTTACAGCTATGCAAATGCGTTAACTTGCAGCACAGAAACTGCTGATCTGAACTAAGTGCTTCTAGATGCGTGCTGACTTTGGTACATCAATTCATTGCTGAAATCTTCTCACGTCCCTCAGTTAATTATCCTACCTGAAGGGTCCATTAGATTGTGATTTATCTTCCATGGAGTTGCCTTGTTTTCCTCCAGGCAGTGTCATCTCTTGATATTGCTGCAACCAGCAAGAGCACCATGCTGCACAGTCCTTTGTGCGTGCAACCTGTAGTTCACTAAGGTCTGCAATTCAGTACTCGATTCTAGCACACAGGATGCCTAGATAAAAACATGTTAATTAGACATAGACATGCATGGATTGGAATATATGCCTTTGGTTTTGCCTTGTATGTCGATTCGTTTCCTGTTTCTGCCAGTAGTACAAGTTGTCTTCACTGCTCAAAATCAGGTTCCAGTTTGTTCCTTAGAAAATGTGTCATGAAACCGTTAATCTGGTTCTGGTTACTTGCTTTTGTTTTGGGAATGGCGTGAATAAATTATAAAGGTGAACAAGATTTACGTCCATACCTACTTTTATTGTATATGTATATGAGAATCACGTCCTGAGAATACATATTCACCATTTTTAATAGTCTCATTGCAATGCTTATTTATGTTAGTTTCCATTTTTTGGTTACGCAGTTGTACTTTACTTGATGCAAGCGAAAGTGCTCCACAATATTGGCTAATTCTTGCTCTATGCCTCCCATCAACCCATGTGTTGCTTTTTCACACAAGGTATGCTTTCATAGTATGTTGTTGCCCTCTTTTGATTTTGAGTTGCATTTCGGTTGATCTAGTTCTGCCTCAAAATTAATGGTTTATATTGCCATGACTTTAACTTTGTTTTGTCATTTTTTCCGCACCACTAACATGCATCGTGAGTGTTATGTAAGCTGTGAGGTATAATCTGTGATTGAGTGATATGTCAAGGCATGTTGATAAATCTGAGACTTTTTTTCTTGTTTTTTTTATGTCATGGTATTTTGAGAAATATGTAAGCTGTATTTGAGAGATATAATCTTGTAACGAGTGATATGTCATGGCCATTATTATTTATTAGTTGATAAACAATAAACAATAATTGATTTGTGATCTTTTGTGGTAGGCCAACTCAATATAGTGACCTTCAGCTCTGTTATCTCGTGCTCCAATAGTGCTGCTACTCGTGTTGCTGCTGTTGGTGGTGGCAAGCGGGCAAGAATAGGCGAAGGTGAACAACATCGACAAAAAGCAAGGCACAACGACCAGCTGAAGGTGATACAAAGTCAGCTTCACAGCTAACTGTTAATACTTTTGCTCGTGTTATTCCTAAAGAATTGAAGTTATTACACGAGCATAAAGAGCTTGTGTGGTTCTATAGCATAGCAAAATTTCATATGTAAGAAATCTTTGTACTCACCATTGCATCTCTAAAAAAACATTGTACCGAATACATACATATGATGTCAAAAGCACAGTGATTTAATGTCAAACGTACTATATAGTAGTGTCTGGTACCTAGATTTTCAAGTTGCTTTTAGGGTTCTTATGTGCTTGTGTGTACCTAGAAATGAAGTTGTTTAAGTGTTCTTATGCGTTTGCGTGTGTATACTGGTGATAAAGAAACAGACTAGTAAAACTTAAAGAATACAATCCTTGTTGAATTAGCAAATACTTTGCTTCAAAATCGTTTCATTTAATTAGCTAGCCCAGCCTTTGTTTATGCCTCTGATTTCCAGGGCTTGGTTTAGCATGGATACCACTGTAAATTGAATTTCCTATTTCCAAAATAGAATTTATCAAAAAAATCATGACTATGAGATTTCCACAAGGAACATTAGTATTATGTTAATATTTTTTGACGTGTTGACTTGCCTCTTTCCTCAAGTATGGATCGATGATTTCTGTTTATTATTAGTGTGTATACTATAGTCCACAAAGAGATTTGTCATTTTAAAATTTACAACTAATATAGTTGTTGCTATTGCTCTCTAGAAGATTCGTAAATGTTTTTTTCTCTTAACAGATTGAACTTTGAAAATAGAGAAAGCATGTGGATTACATGGTGGAAGACTCTCCTTCACTGCGTCCCTTGAGAACACGTCATGGCAGTGCACGCCATGGCAGATGCATCACAGACAGCACTTATCGTATGACATGTTAATTGTAATCAAGCCCTCAGTGAGACACAAATTACCGTTGGTGTTGGCGTACACACGCCATTAGATGGAGGCATAGGAAAAACCAAAGCTCAACGCGGCGACTGCGGGATGAAGGAGTCTAAGCGATAGTTAAATAAATGCGATCAATATGAAAACCAGAGCATCCCTCTCTCTCTCTCACCTCATGGCCCCCCTCGCCTCTGTTCTTCCTCTCTATTGTTTTCCTCAATGAGGAGTTTGAGTGGCGGCCGACATGCATATGAGGTTGCCCTTACTGATTTCTTAACCTAAGCTCTTTTATCCTTGTTCTCCCTCCCATATTTGCCATATATTCTTGTACATCTGCCACGCATTGGGTTGTTCACAAGTTTAAAATATCATCTATTATCTAATATTAAATTTAGTTACATATGTACCTACTAAGTAAAAACGTCTAGCATGATTAAACTGGGTAGCTATAATAATGTGTAGGACATAGTTAAAATGTGTATGTAGGTAAATAGTAAGTATCTATATAATTTTTAAACTGATAATGTTAGTGATGAAATTCATAGCAGACACATTGCTGTCTTCTCTCCTTCATCTATAATATCGTCAATATCCTTATCCGTCATTGTGCTGTCAGAACCGAAAACATTTTCCAGCACCCAGCCATGTGTAGTGACACGACCCACCACGGGTTGTATCGTTGCGTGTAGTACTGGCCCCTGGATCGCAAAACCAGCACACACAGCTAGACAGATATCAAAATAAGCAATTGTATACCATATCTAGCTATAATCCAGAGTATTAAATTTATTACAACTTGCATAGCGAAAGCTAGCCCAATTATTCAAGTATCAAACAACATAAAGCAAATAAAAGATCTCCAATCTTCTTGTTTGCGCCACAGGCTTGCAAAGGTTGAGTGGAGTCTCGAAACCTACGCTCTCAGTCGGAGTCGGAGCATTGGTGAGATACAGCCCAAAATCGCTGGGTCAATACAACTGAATTGTATTGGCAAGTGATGTTTATGGTGGATATAAAATGGCGCCTAGCTACTACATGCTTATTTGGCTAGGTGGATGTTTCAAGACTGATTTGCATAAAAGCATAGTTTTACTCTATCAGTTTATTAAATTAGTTTTTCACTCATTGGACACTCGGTTTATCCAACCAAGTGCTCCTACCCAGCTGGCTATGAGTCCACTGATAGACACCAGATACTCCCACCAACTTTTATTAACCCATCAAATTTTAATTAAGAAATTGGAATGAACGAGAACCATGTCATAGAATCCCATCTAGTTGCTAGTTTGCCCATAACCAAAGGACACGGCTAAGATCTTAGTTTAAACCCTCGCGAGGTTAGTACACTTTACCCATGTTGCCCGGTCCACTCTGCACAATCCGTGAATCACCACATAGAGAGGAAGAGAGGATCGAACCAGAACCAATAGAAAGTAGCTTCCCAAACCCCCACACACCGTACCACCTATCACTATTCTACATCTCTGACTACGATGGGTTCAGGTCACCACCATCTACCAATTCTGTCGTAGCCCATACTACATTGACACATGGTTGCACAGAATAGCTACCAAACAAGAAACCAAACATACTCTCAGATTACTGGGCGGCGGTCCCCACCATAAATTTTACTCTGATAACATGCTAGCAATCCGCCCAGTGGTTAATTAATTAACATGTTGTTTTGAATAAGCAATTAAAGTAACAAATTTCATACATAACATGATAATCCTAACCACGAATTTACTACATAGCATGGCTAAGCAATTCTAACAATACGATGGCTCCTAACATATGATTGTCATTGTCTAAGGGAATATATGATTACTCCACTTGGGTGTTAGTGAAGTAATCTAGCTTAGCTTAATTCACACAACTCCTACACATGCATAACTACAAGAAAACACTAATGCATAGTAGGAAAATAATGGGATCATGCATCACTTGCCTTGGTTGTAGTTTCCGGTTACACAATCCTCACAAGAGCAAACCGCACAATCGTCGCAATCTACACGATTCAAACACGACATACATAAACAACCAAGCACAAGGAATATGCATCAATCATGCGTGCATGTCAATTTTAATTTATGCAACGAAATTAACTTATTAGTTCTCTGGATAATATGGTACATGATGCATGTAAAAATATTTTTATATGCAACAAGCACTTATTAAACAATTTGTATTACTTAGATGAATTAAATAAGCTTCTGCAGGTTTAATTCGAAAATAAGCTCATAAATAATAGATCTAAAACTCTCTGGACAGAGAACTCAATTTAGAAACCATACAAAAAGATTCGATATAATTCGAGTTACGGATATTTTATTATAATTAAAATACTACAGATTAGTAATTTAGATAACAGAAAATAATGGTTCGGTAAAACTTAAATATTATTACAGATCTGATTAGGTCTTACTTTTCTGAATCCGTAGACATAAATTTTGCTAAATTTGGATCTACGGTTGATTTGATATGAATTATACAAGATGTGGGAGTTTTCTGAGATTTAAAACGAAAACAGAAAAGAATAAAACACGTGGCGAGATCTGATTGGTTGATACCCTTTCGTTAAGTGATCTGATATGGAACGTTAGATCTAGATCTAATGGATGGGAGGAGATGGAGCTGGGAAGATGCTGCTCTCACCGGAAACAGAGAAGAAACGGCGACGGCGGGTCGGACGATGACGGCGACGAAGCTCTGGTGCTCCTCCGGCCAAGGAGACGACGGAGGCGGGCGCGGCTCGGTGAGGGAAGGCTCCTTTCGTCCTCGGTTGGTGCTCCCGTGCTCCGGTTGGCGGTCGCGTCGAGCTCCCGAGCGGCAACAATGGCGGCGGCGGCGGCGGAATTTCCGAGCTCGAAATCGAGCTCGTTTCGAGGCTAGGGTTTGTGATTTGTGCGGGGACGGAACGGCACGGGGGTGGGGTATTTAAGGGGGCGATTTCGTGGGCAGGGGGCAAAAGATTTGAACTGAATCGGAGATTTTTGGGGATAGAACTCGAGTTCTGGACGAACTCTGGTTTCCGATTCGATCAAGAAAAAAACAATGACGGTTCGTGAAAAGGGCCGAATCTTGGCCTGCTGGCCGCCGCGCGCGCCCGAGTTGGGCTGGAAATTGGCCCAACTAGCTCGGTCGACTGTTTTTTTTTCAAAACATTTTCCTTTATTCTTTTTCCTGTTTTCTTTATAACTTTTGAATTTGAACTCGGAATCGAGTCAAACCAATTTTGAAAAATTTGTAAAATCGTCCTCTGTCTTACAAGACTATTGGGGACTACTTTTATCCGAAACAAAATATAATTTATCCCTAAGCACAATTATTGTTTTAAACACGGTATTTGAGAACTTTAAACTAGGATTTTGGAATTAAATCTTTTAGATTTTAATGCAAGCCAAACAAATGCAAGTTTTAAATTGATGCCATGAAGAAATGCACAAGATGATATGAAAACATGCCAATTCTAAAAATTGGGATGTTACACCATGCCATTTTTTGGAGGTCATCCTTATTGATAGCTGAACTGAAGAAAAAGTTATCAGTTAAATTCATACTCAACTAATTAAGGAAAATATGCTTGAACAAAGCAATGAGTATCAAACCTTATTTTTATGCTCTATATATCGTCGTTGCTAAAAAATCAAAGCATACATCGCTAGCTTTTATACGCCGTCTGAATCACAATTTTCTCGATGATGTGTTGTAATTTCGTTTGCATTAACAAATAGCAATATAAAATTTGGCAATATATATATAAACAATAAATCGTGCAAAAGCGGAGAACTTGAACTTGTTTATTTTGACCTAATTTATGCGCATGGTCTTGAACTTGTAGACAACTTGTCAATTCATGAAGGCACATAAGTATCAAAAACTTAAGATTCGATTCTTAGGGTAAACAGCAAAATCAAGCTTAGCATAATAAAGTGACATACTAATAATTTTATTAAGCTATACTTGATTTTGTTGTTTGACCTAAGAATCAAATCTTGAGTCTTCGTTACTTTTGTTTCTTAACGAATTCACAAATTGTATACAAGCTCAAGACCGTGCACATTGATTAGGTTAAAAAACAAATTCAAGTTTTCTTATTTTGCACATTTTATTATTTGTAGATAGTGCCAATTTTATATTGCTACCTGTTTGGAAAATAATGCAATCAAAATTACAGTAGACCATCGAGCAAATTTTGATTCGGGCAACGTATAATAAGCTAGCGTTGGTTGCTTTGATTTTTGAGCAAGCACGATTGGAGAGCACAAAAGTATGGTTTTGATTCTCATTGTTTTGTTCAAGCAATTTTTCTTTTGTAATTGGATATGAATTTTTTCTGATAATTTTCTCTTATGTTCAGCTGTCACTAAGCATGACCTTCAAAAACTGAATGGTTTGGTGCTAAAAAAGGTTTTCGGTTCTGAGGACAGCACAATAACAGATAAGGATATTGACAATATTATAGCTGAAGTAGAGAAGACAATAGCAAAACCTAATGCGAAAATTGAAAAATTCACTTAGGGTGCCATTAGAGTTAATCAGTAGAAGTGTATGTGCCGTCCGTCTTTCTCTGTCTATCTGACGCCCTCTGTCTTTTGTTCAACTACTAACAATTTATTTTGTAGATAATAAAGCATAATTTCTTTTTGATGAGAAGAGGTAATAATTTTTACATTCGATTCATGTGCTATAAATTAATTTTTAATTGTCTTGCTCATCACCAACTGAATTCTCCTCCATGACTGTTTCAAGGATGATAACAAGGTTGAAAACACATACAAGACTTCTATGCCACGGTGACATGCACGCCCGAAGGAAAAAAGGTATGCAACTCTTTCGTTTATAGCTCATGGCACACACTCTATAATACTTATTGGACCTTATTTTAACGGTCATATGCAGCTACTCTGTCATCGAGTACTGTATTTTGCCCACCAAAGCCAAGGAATCGAGGAATGTCGCGCGTTGATTTCTTCATTTCTTGATGGCTAACCAAGGGTTCCACTGTATTGCATTATCACCGACTTGCCTTTTGATTTTAGTTTGAGGCCTGATTTCCAGTTTTTCAACGAGCAAAGGCTGAATGAATTGCGCGAAAAGGAACTATTGAGGGGAAGAATAAGGTATTAAGAAACCAGTTACCTCAAGTTTTGCTTGTTATTACATTCCCAAAAAGATATTGCTTTCTCTTTACTTCACAATATATTTTTCAGCTACTATCACTTGTGGTCTTGGTGCTAACATGGGAAAAATTTAATACCGAAAGTGAAAAAAGGAGAAAGATACCATTGAGGGGAAGACGAAGGTATTACTCGCTCTTGGTTTTCCAAGGTTGCATTACATCATCCAATCAAGTGGATCGTGCTAACTATATTATTCTCATGTGATGCTCAAATCAGTCTGGAGCCTTTGACGCCCGAGGAGTAGGAAGAGAATCGTCGGTTATTAGAAAAGGTTAGAATTATAATGCAAGCACACCAAAGCCAACTTTTTGGCTTTTTACCTTTCTGCTTGCTCTTTTATTAGTGTCATCTCTAACTTTGTTCGCCTATCAATGGTATAAAATTTCAGGGTTTTAGATCATGGAAAAGGAGAGACTTCATCAAAAAAAAAATCTGCATTTCTGAAATGTGGTTGGGATGATATTAAAAGTATAGCCTCTGAAATGAAGGGTAAAAAGTAACAGCTTGCTAATAGCTCTACATTTTATCAGTGTCATTGAGAAAAAGGTAGCAAGAGAGAACAATTTCATTGGGAAGAGATTATGGAGGCCATTGGGAAGGAGCTTGGTCACTACAAGAGCCCACGGTTAGAGTTGAAAATTCAGTATGGGAAAACTGAAAGGAAGACGTCCTATAGTGAGGAAAGTGACGGCTTTATGGTATGTTCTCCCTCTTTATTGTGTCTATTTGATGCGTAATGATGACATGCTATCAACTAATATGGTGTATGTGCTACATTTAAGATTTGCAAGGTGCACGAACTTGGATACCAAAAATGGGATGAACTTAAAGATGCCATTCATGAGTCTACCTCGCTCTTTGGTTAGTTAAGTCCAAAACTAGTCATGACTTGGCTGGCGTTGTCACGACCTTATCGACTGGTTGAGAAAGAAAATCAAGAATATGAAGAACAAGAGAGGCAGGAAAGGAAGGACTCTTGCTCTGTTCAGGTACCAATTGAGTGGGCAAACTTTGTGACTCTTTTCTTTTATCTCCGGATAGATTTGATTGGGCCAAGTCTCTTCTTTCTTCTCAGCTTTGGTCTTATATTCTGGAATGATCGGAAAGCAACGCCTTTAAATCTTTTGTGACTCATGATCATTGTTAATCTAAGCAGGCTCCTATTTTTCAGGCTACTGCTGGACTGGAGGCAACAAATGGGCCTGCCACTCCACCTACAACTTCTCTACCGGACAAGAGCATAGCAGCCACCACCTCTTCAGCTTTCATGTCCAAGAAGAGAAAAAACAGAGAACCTCTGTTTGAAACCGAGGTAAGGAGTAACAGTATTAAAATGTGCAGAAAGGTTTCAAGAACAATCATGTGTGGGAAAAAATTGCATTAGTTGTAGCACAAGGCCTCCCTATGTCTCTGAATAATTGTGAGAAATCTCAGTGCATCTTTTTGTAAGGTTGCACCTGGGGAGAAGTTGCTCAGCAAGCACAAGAAAAGAAATCGAACCTGGTCCTGGATGCTGAGGCGAGAGAACCAAATCGTGAAGAAGGAAATCAAGATCTGGACGCTTGACTCCTTGTTGCAGTCAAGGAATAAGATATCTTTCTAAGAATCTTTTTAATGTGTACTATGGATTTTATGAAACTATATGGCTTCTGTAATAAGTTTCTGAATTTGATCGATGTATCAAGTGAAGTATGTGGTGCAGTATGTGTTTTACTGCTGTATTGGGACAACCCAGACGCAGTTGAATATTTTCTAAATGAATAGATTATGGAATGTAATGGGTTGGAATATGCGAGGTGTCAGTGACCAGAATAAGTGGCTAGCTATTGCTAATAAGTGTGATGAAACGGGCTGTGCAATTTTATGCCTACAGGAAACTAAAAGAGTACTTTTTGACAGAAACTATATCATGAACTTTTGTACTTAGCAAATTTGATTATTTGCCCTCGCTGGGAGAATCCGGAGGCTTACTAGTGGTGTGGAACTGAGTCAATTTTTGTTGGTGAAACTGTTTCCAAAAACGAGTTCTCGGTTTTGATCAAGTTTACTGCAAGACACAACAATGAATATGGGATCCTAACTAATATCTATTGCCCATGCCGGAACAGAGAAGTATTTTCCTAGACTGGTCCCAAACTATTCAAATGCCAGATGAGGTGAGTTAGTTCTGGGTGACTTCAACTAGATTAGATATCCTAAAGAGAAATAGAGAAGGATGAAACTTGAATGACATTAACGCTTTCAATAAAGCTAGTATTAGTAATCTAGCACTTCTGGAAATTCCATTTAAAGGAAGATAATTTAAATGGAGTAATATGCAGAATGCCCCTTTACTTGAAAAACTTGATTGGGTTTTTTCCTCTGAAAGCTGGACCTTAAATTTCCCAAACACTATCGTGATACCACTAGCAAGACCCATATCAGATAATGTGCCTTTCAAAATTCAGATTGGAACATCTATTCCTAGATCCACTATTTTCAGATTTGAGAACTTCTGGCTTCATCACAAAGATTTAAAAGAGGTAGTTAAAAATATTTGGAACCAAGACGTTCAAGGAACAGACAACGCAAAGAGAATAACAGCTAAATTCAAAGACTCTGAAAGGGTCTGAAAATCTGAGAGTGAATTCTAAAAAACCACCACAATTGGGGCAAAGGTGTCGAAGACCCACCATTTCATGCGATTTGTGGTGGTTTTTTATACATGGAGGCTGTAAGGCCGTTGCCATGGAGGCTTGGAGGATGTAAGGCCGTTGCCCATGGAGGCTTCTCGGGCCATTTGCCACTTCTACTGACGAGCTTCCTGCTGCCATGCTGGGAGTCCTGGGCCGTTTACATGAGGCAGGAGACGATCCTGCCAGGGCTTGCCCTCGCTATCCTCCACTTCAGTGTCCTAAGGTAATTGAGCGAGCTAGCTTGGTGATCGTTACCCACCCATTGTCCATTGATCGATTGATTCTTCTTGAGCAGCTTTGGCACGCTGATGACCGCAACTCTGGACCGGAAGGGCATCCCCGCCTACGACATCAGCCTGTCCCGGGGGTTCAGTGCCATCGTCGGGATCGCCGCGACCTTAGTGTACCTGGTCCTGCACTAGTGGGTTTCGACGCTTCGAACGGGGCTATGGTCCATCTGGATCCAGTGGTCCTTCCTGGTGTTGTGCGTCGGTTCCATCTGGGTGAGCGACGCCGTGGCGTCGGCGTGGGTGCTCATGGCCGGCGTCGGGGCGTCGCGGCTGGGCCTGTGGATGTTCGACCTGGCGGTGATGCAGCTGACGCAGGACAGCGTCCGGGACTCGGACCGGTGCGTCGTCGGAGGGGTGCAGAGCTCGCTGCAGTCCATCTTCGACCTGCTCACCTACACCATGGGCATTATCGTCTCCGACCCAGCGTACCTCTACCTGCTCAGTACTCCTCATTTTTTTTCTAGGAGTACTCTCCTCAGTTGTTCCCAAACTGCAAGCTAATTGGACCATTCGATTTGGACAGGATTTCAGCGAGCTCATCGTGCTGTCCTTTTTCGTGGTGACATGCGCCGCGCTCGTCTACACGCTTCACGTCTGTCGCGTACGGAAGCACCTGTTCCACGTGGACATCATCTTAGCCAAGATCATGAACTACTGGTACGTGCTGTCAACTAATCTCTCGGGTAATTAACTTACTCGGCTTTCTTTTCAAAAAATTATTCGGCGCCTGTTGCAGGATAAAAACTTGTTGATCCACGCGAGGGATGAGCCGGCAAGGAGCACTCGGCACTCGCAGCCTCGCAGGCGCAACCAGGTACCGGCACAACTGCTGCGCGCGGCCGCTGGCTCCCGCAGCCTCCATGGCAAGGAGGCACAGGAGTAGTCGCATCCACCTGATTATTCGACACAAACCATAGCTGATTGCATTACATTCCAATCAACCAAACATATTCCATTCAATTTTTCTCCATTCCGCTTACGTCCGATAGCCTTTACGTTCGTTGCTTCGCCGGTGAAGAACGAAGCTAGCATGTTGAAAGTGTAATTTGCATCAGTCAAGTATTGTTTCAACCTACGTTTCTCTCTTAACTCTGAAACAATTCAAAGTCGGGCCCTTCAACTAATCATGCTCAATACCTGATTTTCGTTGTTTGTCGTGTGCCATACACACTTGGCAAAGCCATGATAATTCATAGCCCTCGACCAAAGCTTTGTGACGAGTTTACCGTAGGCTTATCCATCTCCAGACCCACTCGGCACTCTGTAACCCTCATTCCCCGCCCCATATGGAAGGGAATTGGGTGCGCCGAGAGGGGCACTCTACGTTCTTCCACATCACGCACACCACCATTATCCATCCCCCACATGCAAGATCGATCTTTAACTTGAGATTACCGAGTATACGACAGATAGTACAAAGCCGCCACACAACACTTGTAGGTTCTTTACCGAACACTGTATGTCTGGGTCCAAACTTGTATACATCGTTTTCTGATGTGTGCTACCATTCCGATCAACGACTGTGGCCCCCTCCGAACACTAATTTACCCTTGGAAAATAGCACGACACATTTTTTTACATGCAAGGACACGATCGTATTTTTTTTAGATAAAGGGCTTTTATTACTTAAGAAGTTTAAGAATTACACCCGGCCTCTGCATAGCTAGGATGCACACAGCCACCAGTTCACCATCTCCCAAGTCGATACACAGAAGGTAAAAAAGGCGAATTACATACTCTCTCCGTCCCTGAATGTAAGGTGTAGAGTTTTCTGCACGGAAATTAAGAAATGAGTATTTAACATGCGGTGGACTCATTTTCTTCTGGAAAAAATCGGAAGATATGAGTTCCTAATAGACACATATTGAGAACAATACACCCTATAAATTAGTATTCATTTTTGGATAGCTAAATTGTCCATAAATCGCATTATACCTTATATTTTGGATTTTTTTCTAAAAAACTATACACCTTACATCAAGGAACGGAGGGAGTATCAAAATAAGAAATTGTAGATCCGCCTAAGATGCTGGTAGGTCTATCCGGAGTCTATGCTGCCACCCATGACGAGAAAATAACTCCCTGGCCGCAGCCTCCAGTCTCGACGTCACTTCCAAAAATAAGTCTCGGTGCTCCACACGCTGCAGGGATGACCATGCTCGTAGCGACGCAGTGCACCGGTAAATAACCTGCATAACAGAAGCATTTTTATCATTAAAAACCTTGTCATTTCTACATAGCCATAGCGACCAAATTACAGCAATCGCTCCCACCCTACTAAATAGTTTGAACCTGGGGTCCACCCCGTTTAACCAGTTGCCAAAAATGTTAGCAACAGAGGTAGGTGGATGTAAGGTAGAACCTATCTGGATGACTGACCATATAGACCTAGCGAACTCGCACTGAAAGAATAAGTGCGTAATGATCTCGTCATGTTGACAGAAAACACACTTTTTACTTCCGTGCCAATTGCGTTTGGCAAGGTTATATTTGGTGAGAATTACTCCTCGATGTAAATACCACGCAAACACTTTAGTTTTAAGTGGTATCTTCATCTTCCAAAGTTTGTTATTATTAGAACTATCGACTGGAATTCCGAGTAGAATAAGCGCTCTATACATAGAATCAACTGAGAATTTGCCGTTCTTAGTGAGATTCCATTGAAACTTATCTAGACCTTCCGACAATTGGATTGAATCCAATCGGATGAGCAAAGCATTCCAAGATGCTTGTCTTGTTCCAAGTAAACTTCTTCTAAACGAAACATCTGGTGGGAAAGTACCCAACACCTTCGCGGTCGTGTCGCTTTTGTTTCGAACAATAGAATATAGAGCCGGATATTGTTCTTTGAGGGAAGATTAACCAAGCCAAATATCCTCCCAAAAACGAATTTCCGATCCATCCCTAATTGAGAAAGAGCCATGTGAAAAAAAGAACTTCTTTGTAGCCATGAGGCCTGCCCAGAAGTGTGAATCGCCAGGCTTCCAAAGAACCTGGGAAACAGCTTGATCTCCGACATATTTTCTCCTAAGGAGAGTTTGCCAAAAAAAAAGTTTAAAAAGCCATTTACCTAGCAGCGCTCTGTTCTTGACCTCAAGGTCATGAACTCCGAGCCCTCCTTGGTCTTTAGGGCAGCAAACCACACTCCATTTGGTCAGTCGATATTTTTTCTTCTCACAATCCCCTTGCCAAAAGAATCTAGATCGGAAATAATTCAATCGTTTTAAGACCCCTTTAGGCAGTTGGAAGAATGAAATCATATACAATACCATGTTAGTTAGTACCGAGTTTATGAGAACCAATCTTCCACCCAGGGATAGGAGTTTGCCTTTCCAACTATTTAAACGTAATTGAAGCCTTTCCTCCACCATTTTCCATTCAGCATTTGTAAGCCTCCGATAGTGAATCGGAATGCCCAAATAGTTGATAGGAAATTGTCCTTGCTCACAGCCAAAAAGCTCAGCATACAAGGCGGCGTTCTCTTGGGCCTCACCAAAGCAAAACAATTCTCTTTTATGGAAGTTTATCTTAAGACCCGAGAGTTGCTCAAAAGCTTACAAAATCAACTTTAGGTTACGAGCCTTTTCGATGTCATGCTCCATAAATAGAATTGTATCGTCGGCATATTGAGGATCGATAATCCTCCATCGACAAGGTGTGGAATTACACCTTCAAATTGACCCTCGGCTTTAGCGCGTTCGATCAGGATAGCCAGCATATCCGCTACTATATTAAATAGGATTGGCGATAGCGGGTCACCCTGTCGGAGGCCTTTTTTCGTTTGGAAGTATTTGCCAGTGACATCGTTGACCTTAATGGCAACACTTCCTCCGGAAACAAAGCTATTAATCAACGCACGCCACTGAGTGGAGAAGCCTTTCATCCTTAGGGTTTGCTGGATGAAAGACCACTTCACTTTATCATAGGCTTTCTCGAAATCAATTTTCAGAATTACCCCGTTCAGTTTTTTCCTATGTGGTTCATGGACTGTTTCATGTAGGACCGCGACTCCATCAAGGATGTTGCAACCTTGCATAAAAGCCGCCTGAGACGGTCGAACCACATGATCTGCTACAGTGTTCAGCCGAATCGTAGCAGCTTTGGTGAATATTTTGAAACTAACGTTAAGGAGGCATATAGGTCTAAATTGTTGGATCCTTTCTGCCTCGTTAACCTTAGGTAGCAAAATTATCTCACCAAAATTGAGACGAAACAACTCTAATTGTCCATTGTGAGGACAGGCGAACAACTGAAGTAAATCGGTCTTGATAACATCCCAAAAGTTCTGGTAGAACTCAGCAGGGAAGCCATCAAGTCCAGGAGCTGAATTATGTTTCATTTGGAAAACTGCTTTTCTCACTTCCTCCTCTGAATAGGGTTTAGTAAGTAGGCTATTTTCCTCCTCTGAAACCAAGGGTATATCCTCTGTTCGGGACTCATCCAAGGTGAAAGTACCCTCGTCAGGGTCCCCGAACAGGCTTTTATAGTAATTTCTAATATACGACTTTAGTTGTTCATGGCCCTCAATCGTTCCCTCATCCTGGATCAAGGACTAAATACGCTTTTTTCTGTGTCTGCCATTGGCAATACTATGGAAATAGCGAGTATTCGAGTCCCCTACAAGAATGAATTGGGCTTTAGAACGTTGATACCATTTTAACTCTTCCTCACGTAGTAGTTTCGCTATCTGTGCGTTTGATTGGCTCTTTAGCTCAATTTCTTGCGCTGATAGTAATCGAACTTCTGCTAATGCTTCTAGAGCATCGATTATCGAGGAAAGTCGTACCTTTTTTTTTTAAAGTAAACCAGTAGTATGACGAGCCCAACCAACGAGGTGAGTACGTAAGGCACGTATCTTGTTGTTCCACCGCTGGATAGGCGTATCACCAGCTACCGGTAAATCCCAGATTCTTTTAACCATGTCCTCGCGGTGTAACCACCCAAGCTCAAACTTGAACCGTGGTTTACACGGCGGTCTAGGCACTCCAGTGGTCAAAAGAATGGGAGCATGATCCGACAAACCCTCAATACGTTCTAGCGCCCGTACCGACACCAATGGGAACCTAGCTTCCCAATCGGAATCCATCAGTACACGGTCTAGTTTCTCGTATGTGGGTTCAGGGAGGGAATTAGCCCAGGTGAACTGTCTCCCCACCATCGAAATCTCTCTTAAGTTCAAACTGTAAATGAAAACATTGAACAAAAGAGGCCAACAGTTGTCGAACCGACCCTTACTTTTCTCGAACGGGAATCGAAGCAAATTGAAATCCCCACCTATGAGAATAGGGTGTGGGTTATCTTTTGCTAGATTAACCAATTCAACGAGAAAAGAGGTCTTAGACGCTTCCTGGGCCGGCCCACTGATGACCCACAAGTATAGGGGATCGCAACAGTCTTCGAGGGAAGTAAAACCCAATTTATTGATTCGACACAAGGGGAGCCAAAGAATACTTGGAGCCTTAACAGCGGAGTTGTCAATTCAGCTGCACCTGTGAATAGTCTTGCTCGACACAGATTATCAGTAGCAACAGTTTTATAGCAGTAGTAGCGGTGAAATAATAGCAGCAGTAAATAGACAGCAGTAAACAGTAGGATTAAAACACTGTAGGCATAGGGATGGATGAACGGGCGCTGCATGGATAAGATAGCTCATATAATAATCAAGACATAGGCATTGCAGATAATAATGATAAAGCATCCAAGTACTAAGTAAACATAGGCATGTGTTCCGTATATAGTCGTACGTGCTCGCAATGAGAAACTTGTACAACATCTTCTGTCCTACCAGCCGGTGGCAGCCGGGCCTCAAGGGAATCTACTGGTAATTAAGGTACTCCTTTTAATAAAGTACCGGAGCAAAGCATTAACACGCCGTGAACACATGTGATCCTCACATCGCAGCCATTCCCCTCGGCTGTCCCAATTATTGTCACTTTGGGACCGCGGGTTCCGGACAACAATATGTGTATACAACTTGCAGGTATGATCAATAAACAGTGCATATCATTATGAAACAATAACATGTTCAGATCTGAAATCATGGCACTCGGGCCCTAGTGACAAGCATTAAGCTCAACAAGTTGCAACAACATCAATAAGTACTAACAACGGATACTAGGCACCATGCCCTAATGATCTTATAACTTATTACATGAACAATCTCATCCAATCCCTACCATCCCCCTCAGCCTACAGCAGGGAATTACTCACACATGGATGGGGGAAACATGGATGGTCGATGGAGAAGCGTCGGTGATGATGATGGCGATGATCTCCTCCAATTCCCCGTCCCGGCGGAGTGCCAGAACGGAGTTTCTGGTCCCCGAAATAGGTTTCGCGATGGCGGCGGCGTACGGTGATGTTTCTGGATGAAGTGGACGACCCCCTCGCGTTTTAGGTCAGAGAGGGTTAAGTAGTCGAAAGGGGGACTCGGGGAGGTGCCGAGTCGCCCTCCTCATGGCTGGCGCGGCGGGCCCCTTGGCCGCGCCACCTGTGGTTTGGGCCACTCGTGGCCCATCTCCGCCTCCCCTTCTGGCTCCGTGAGTCTTCTGGTAAAATAGGAGGTTTGCGATCTTTTCTGGTGTTTTTCCCGAAAGTTGACTTTCTGCACAAAAACAAGACACCAGGGCAATTCTGCTGAAAACAGCGTTAGTCCGCATTAGTTGTATTCAAAACACACAAGTTAGAGGTAAAACAATAGCAAAAGTGTTCGGGAAAGTAGATACGTTTTGGACGTATCAACTCCCCCCAAGCTTAGCTTATTGCTTGTCCTCAAGCAATTCAGTTAACAACTGAGTGCGATAAAAGACTTTCACGAACACATTTGCTTCATATGATGCATATATTCTCACTATATGAACAAATGCTTAGGCAATTCAAGATGAGGCAAATGCAAATAATGTCACTCAATAGGCATGTAAACTATGAAAAGATACCAACATACTAATAGCGACAAACATGAAACATATTAATTCACAAGATTGTAATGCTCATAATAGGATATGATAAGATGGTATCTCGCTTGCCCGTTTTTGTACAGCAAAACATAAATGCCCAGGCACCTCTGAAGTTCATGGGAAGACTAGAATCAAAGATAAAAGCATCAAAGTTATATCACAGTTAACCACATTCTGGGACAAGCACATTACACTAAGAATGACAACTATGCTCTCGAGAAAGTGCTCAAAGAAAGGATGGTGACTCAACATGAAAGTAAAAGATTGGCCCTTCGCAGAGGGAAGCAGGGATTATCATGTGCTAGAGCTTTTTATTTTTAAAACAGAAGCAAAATTGTTTTGGGAAGTGTTTGTTGTTGTCAACGAATGGTAGTGGGTACTCTAACCCCCTTGTCAACCAGACTTTCAAGAGCGGCTCCCATGAAGGACGTTATTTCTACCAGCAAGGTAGATCATCCCTCTTCTCTTTTGTTTACACATGTATTTTAGTTTCATTATGGGTGACACTCCCCCCAACCTTTGCTTGCACAAGCCATGGCTAACCGAATCCTCGGGTGCCTTCCAACATTCACATACCATGGAGGAGTGTCTATTTGCAAATTAAGTTGCTTACTGATAAATCAGGGCAAAACATGTGAAGAGAATTATTGATGAAAGTTATAATTAATTGGGACTGGGCACCCCGTTGCCAGCTCTTTTTGCAAAATTATTGGATAAGCGGATGTATATGCCACTAGTCCATTGGTGAAAGTCTGAATGACAAGATTGAAAGATAAAACACCACATACTTCCTCATGAGCTATAAAACATTGACACAAATTGAGAAGTACTTTGAAGGTTTTAAAGGTAGCACATGAAAATTTACTTGAATGGTTCGAAATGCCATGCATAGGTATTTATGGTGGACACTTTGGAATAACTTGGTTTTCATGGTTTTGGAAGCACGAGCAGCATTCCCGCTCAGTACAAGTGAAGGCTAGCAATAGACTGGGAAGCGACAATCAAGAGAGCAATAACCGTCATAATCATGCTTGCGACAAAATGAAATTAATTGAGACATAAAAGTGATACAAGAACTCTGAGTCAAAATAAATCATCAAGGCTTAATTGACTTTTGTTTTTCAGTCATACGCATGCATGAGCATGTGCCAAGTCAATTCGAATGAATTATTCAGAGGAGGATACCACAATGTCATACCCTCTATGAATAGAACAATGCAAGCAAACATCAACATAACATGCTACCACTATTAATAAATTGGGACCGATCATGAGAGAACAAGAACTACTAAGCATCCACTAAATGACATATACCTCACATGAACCAACTAAGCATGCTCACATAGATGAGTATATGTACAAAAATGAAAACAAATAGAGTTCATACCAGCCTCTCACCCCAACTCAGTTGTTGTAGATCATCCTTATTGCTTTTTCACTTGTGTTGCTTCGAATGATAAGAATGAAAACCAAGCTCCATCGGAGTCACGGATGGCTGTCCAACTCTGAAAACACTATACAAAACCAAAAAGAAACAACAAATATTTTTGGGTTTTCGAGTTTTTGAAACAAGAGCAAAAAGAAACAAACAATAAAGCAAAATATTTTTGGATTTTTGAATAACAAACCGAATTTTAAAACTAAGCAAACTAATACTGAAACTTAAAGAAACAAATGAAGAGAAACAACAGAAATATTTTTGGTCTTTTTGTGTTTTGGAATGCAGCAATAAAAGGTAAACAATTAAAAAGAAAGAAAGAAAACTGCAACATGGATATACAAAGTATCGACAAGATATGATATGTAAATGAGTGAGATGTCGATATACCTCCCCCCAAGCTTAGGCTTTTGGCCTAAGTGGAGGCTAATAATAACGCGGGTAGGAACTCCAAGCCGGCGGGTCATACTGGGCGTGCTCAACATCCGGCTCCGCTGAGGAAGATGAGGCAGAGGGTCCAGCATCCCCAGGATAGGGGCGCGAGCCCCCAGTCCCGGAAAACTGAGTGGAGTCCTCGTCCGCCCATTCTCCATCATCCTCTGTGTGCAGGGCATGTTCCCTCAAGTATGCATCGAATTCATCCTCGGTGACTGACCAAACATTCCTGAAACCAAGATCAAACAAACGTGGTGCAGGCAAAGCGACTATTCGCTCAGATTTAACCATTTTCCACCTCACCTTCTTGGCAAAAGGCACCTCATAAGATAGATTATTCAAAGTAGACCAACTAGTAACAAAGCCATGCCTCCCCATGGAAGCAAAATCGAGCCTCTCTAAAGAAGCTGCAAATCATTAGGGAGAGCTACTACACCATGCATAGCTAATAAACGAGAAGCAATGAGTCCTCCACAAAATCCACCTTTCTCGCGATTGGCAGCAATGCGAAAGGCTATCAAGGCACCCAAATTATAACTCTTATCATGTTGCAAGGCTGCTGCTAGGAAAGCTAAATCAGGAATGGATAATTTATTTGCAGTCTTCCTAGCAAGTACACACCTCGTGATGAAGTAAGCAAAATATCGAATGCATGGAAATTGAATACTTCGAATTTTACCACTTTCATCTGAGTAGGTTCTTCCTTGACATATTACCTCGTATAGGTCCGTCAAATGCTTGGGTTGCCCATGTATCTTCCCTCGTGATCCCCATTGCGGCACCCTAATTGCTGCACAAAAAGCATCAAAAGGCAAGTGGACACTTTTGTTGTAAATTTTATAGTGAACCATAGGGTTAGGTGAAGACCAATCAAATCTAAAGTCCTGCACCACAGACACAGTTAGCTTTGCATATTGGTAGGGTTCTCCCTCTACAAAATCACTCAATCCTGTATTAGAGACAAGAGTACGAAAATCACGCAAGATCCCCGAACTTCTCATGAATTCCAAGCATGGATAGCAGGATGGAACACTCCTTCTTCACGATGGATCCCCATGACCTCAGGAACCACCAATTCATATTGATTTAGTTGGTGTTCATTTCCCTCCATCCTCTGAAATTTTTGACACATATCATAAAAATTATCTTTGAAGCATACAAATGAGGGGAACTACTATATGGACTTGCTAGAGGACTAAACATGCATCAAAACTGATTATATCAACATAGAACAAGCATGCATACTCACTTAACAAGTCACCTACAGCAGCAAAATACTCAAGGTATACTTTACTAAACAAAATTCTACTTGGATACATGGAGGAGTCACATACCTGAGAGCAATTGCCCCAAATCTCAGCAGCTGAGATGGGCTGAACAAAGAGATCGAAATCGCGAGGAAGAACAGCAAAAACTCGAGTGTGAGAGAGAAAAACGAGCTGAGTGATGCAAGAGGAAGAAGTGGTAGGTGGGGGAACTGCTGGAGGGCCAAGGGTGCCCCACCTCAGTGGCTGGCGCGGCCAAGGGGCAGCCGCGCCACCATGTGGTTTGCCCCATGGTGGGTCCCCTTGGTCAGCACCAGGCACTCCCACGATGCTCTTTGAAAAATAGGACCAATGGTATAATTTTTACAGATTTTGAAAACTTTCAATTTGCATGAAATCTGGATATTTAAATTAATAAAACTTGGGCAGAAAAATTATTTTTAAAATTCAAAACAACTAAACTTTTGCAACCTAATTATCACTACAGGAGGTAAAACAAAGTTGAAGAAAGAAATGCTGTTTAGCTCTTTATGTATGCAAATACATTTGATAACAAGGTTGATCAAGTCTTGGCACCAAATAAATTTACATGACACAAATGATTTAAACATCATGAAACACTCATGTTACCTTGTATTGTATTGATATGGATCCAATCATAATGTTTTGATATCCTTCTTGATGATCATATATAGGGCAATCAATACTTCCCACTTTGATAGTTTTAAAATTGGAGATGGTATTGACTCCATAAATCTTGTCAACTTTCTTGGGGAAATAAACAGTATGTTCTTTATCATTAACATTGAAAGTTACTTTTCCTTTATTGCAATCAATAACAGCACCTGCAGTATTTAGAAAAGGTCTTCCAAGAATAATAGACATATTATCATCTTCAGGCATTTCAAGAACAACAAAATCAGTCAAAATTAAACAATTGTTAGCCACTTGAACAGGGACATCCTCACAAATGCCAACAGGAACAGCAGTAGATTTATCAGCCATTTGCAAAGATATATCAGTAGGTATCAATTTATCAAGATAGAGTCTCTTATAGAGAGAAAAAGGCATAACACTAACTCCTGCTCCCAAATCACATAAAGCAGTTCTAACATAATTATTCTTGATGGAGCAAGGGATGGTTGGTATACCTGGATCTCCAAGCTTCTTAGGAACCTTGCCATTGAAAGAATAATTAGCAAGCATAGTAGAAATTTCCTCATTAGGAATTTTCCTCTTGTTAGAAACAATATCTTTCATATACTTTGAGTAAGGAGGCAATTTAATAGCATCAGTCAAAGGAATTTGCAAGAACAAGGGTTTCATCCATTCACAAAATTTATTATAATGTTCTTCTTCCTTTGATTTTAGTTTCTTAGTTGGAAAAGGCATTTGCTTTTGAACCCAAGGTTCCCTTTCATTACCATGTTTCTTAGCAATGAAGTCTTCCTTAGTGTACTTTGTGTTTTTAGTATGCTTTTCAGGTTCCTTTTCACTAACTTCTTTATCAAGAGCATCATTTTTATCCTTATCACTATCAAGTTCATTACCACTTTCAGTTTCAGCATCAGAGATAGATATACTATTAGGATCATTAACAGTTTCAGAGGATTCTACAACATTTTTATGTTTCTTCTTCTTCTTTTTCTTAGAAGGAGAAACTGGATTTTCAGCTAGTTGAGAATCTTGTTCAATTCTTTTAGGGTGTCCCTCAGGATATAAAGGATCCTGAGTATGAGCTCCACTTCTAGTGCTAACATAGACAGGTTTTAATTTTTCTTAGAAGCATTGGCTAACATGTCTTGTTGCACTTTAGTGAGTTGATCAATTTGAGTTTGAACCATATGGAAATGTTTAATAAGCATCTTAACATCATTGGAGGTTCTCTCCACAATATCATGCAACTTACTAATAGCTTGAGAGTTTTCATGCAAATGATTCTCTACTCTCATATTAAAATTATCTTGCTTAATAACATAATTATCAAATTCATCTAAGCATTGATCAGGTGGTTTAGAGTAGGGAATATCTCCTTCATCGAACCTGTGGAGAGAGTGAACCTCAATTATGGATGGATGAGGAATTGGCTTACACAAATCTTCAATAGGTGGAAGGTTCTTCACATCTTCAGATTTAATACCCTTCTCAATGAGAGTCTTCTTGGCCTCCCTCATTGTTTCATCATTCAATTCAATCATACCTCCCCTCTTCTTTGATATTGGTGTCGGTGTAGGTGTGGGGGTCGGCGCAGGTAGAGTCCAATCATCATAATTCTGGCTGATTTTAGCCAATAATTCTTCAGCTTCTTCAGGGGTTCTTTTCCTGAAAACACAACTAGCACAACTATCCAGATATGCTCTAGATTCAATAGTTAGTCCACTGTAAAATATATCAAGTAGATCATGCTTTTCCAAATCATGTCCAGGCCGAGCTCTGATAAGAGAGCAAAACCTTGTCCATGCCTCTGGAAGTTTCTCTTCATCTTCCTGGTCAAAGTTATAAATTCTCTGCAAAGCATCATGTTGAGCACTAGCAGGGAAATATTTCTGAAAGAAAACATCAAGCAAACCAGTAGGACTAGTAATAGAACCAGGAGACAAGTTGTTATACCAAGCTTTAGCATCATCTTTTAATGAGAAAGGAAAAATCTTAGCAACAAAATAGCTACGCTTCTTAATATCATCAGAAAATAAGCCACTCAAAGTAGAGAGCTCATTCATGTGCTCTACAGCACTTTCACTCTTAGTGCCACAAAAAGGAGTTTTCTCAACAATAGATATATGAGATAAATCAAGAGAAAAATCATAATCCTTATCTTTAATGTTTATAGGAGAAGTGGCAAACTTAGGATCAGGTGACAACTTGTATTTAACAGCATGTTGTGCAAGAAAATTTCTCATATTACTTGCACCAGTAGTAGCATTACATTTATCAATAAAATCATCATCAAGTTCCACATAAGTTTCATCAGGATCATCATCACAAGTATAATCCCTTAACTCAGGTGAATAAACAGGAGTAGTAGGACTTCCATTAGGTGTTCTAGTATTTTCAAGTTGTTTAGACTTAGCAATAGCAGCATCTAAAAGTGGACCTAATGAAATATTCTCATCAATCACAGTAGAAGCATCATCAACATTATCAGAGGCAATTTCAGATTCAGCAGTAGTACCAACACGTGAAGATTGTGGTGGTGTAACAAGTTGACTCAATACAGATGGTGAGTCAAGAGCAGCAGAGGTACTAAGTGTCGTACCTTTTCTTGTAGTGGATGGCAATACACGGACCCTCTCATCACGAGCTTTACCCATGATGAATAAATTTCAGCGAGCAATATAGATCACAAGTGAACTCACAAATAAAGCTATGCTCCCCGGCAACGGCGCCAGAAAATAGTCTTGATGACCCACAAGTATAGGGGATCGCAACAGTCTTCGAGGGAAGTAAAACCCAATTTATTGATTCGACACAAGGGGAGCCAAAGAATACTTGAGAGCCTTAACAGCGGAGTTGTCAATTCAGCTGCACCTGTGAATAGTCTTGCTCGACACAGATTATCAGTAGCAACAGTTTTATAGCAGTAGTAGCGGTGAAATAATAGCAGCAGTAAATAGAGACAGCAGTAGTGATTGCAGTAAACAGTAGGATTAAAACACTGTAGGCATAGGGATGGATGAACGGGCGCTGCATGGATAAGATAGCTCATATAATAATCAAGACATAGGCATTGCAGATAATAATGATAAAGCATCCAAGTACTAAGTAAACATAGGCATGTGTTCCGTATATAGTCGTACGTGCTCGCAATGAGAAACTTGTACAACATCTTCTGTCCTACCAGCCGGTGGCAGCCGGGCCTCAAGGGAATCTACTGGTAATTAAGGTACTCCTTTTAATAAAGTACCGGAGCAAAGCATTAACACGCCGTGAACACATGTGATCCTCACATCGCAGCCATTCCCCTCGGCTGTCCCAATTATTGTCACTTTGGGACCGCGGGTTCCGGACAACAATATGTGTATACAACTTGCAGGTATGATCAATAAACAGTGCATATCATTATGAAACAATAACATGTTCAGATCTGAAATCATGGCACTCGGGCCCTAGTGACAAGCATTAAGCTCAACAAGTTGCAACAACATCAATAAGTACTAACAACGGATACTAGGCACCATGCCCTAATGATCTTATAACTTATTACATGAACAATCTCATCCAATCCCTACCATCCCCCTCAGCCTACAGCAGGGAATTACTCACACATGGATGGGGGAAACATGGATGGTCGATGGAGAAGCGTCGGTGATGATGATGGCGATGATCTCCTCCAATTCCCCGTCCCGGCGGAGTGCCAGAACGGAGTTTCTGGTCCCCGAAATAGGTTTCGCGATGGCGGCGGCGTACGGTGATGTTTCTGGATGAAGTGGACGACCCCCTCGCGTTTTAGGTCAGAGAGGGTTAAGTAGTCGAAAGGGGGACTCGGGGAGGTGCCGAGTCGCCCTCCTCATGGCTGGCGCGGTGGGCCCCTTGGCCGCGCCACCCTGTGGTTTGGGCCACTCGTGGCCCATCTCCGCCTCCCCTTCTGGCTCCGTGAGTCTTCTGGTAAAATAGGAGGTTTGCGATCTTTTCTGGTGTTTTTCCCGAAAGTTGACTTTCTGCACAAAAACAAGACACCAGGGCAATTCTGCTGAAAACAGCGTTAGTCCGCATTAGTTGTATTCAAAACACACAAGTTAGAGGTAAAACAATAGCAAAAGTGTTCGGGAAAGTAGATACGTTTTGGACGTATCACCCACACACGGCGACAAGACTCCAAGTGAAATTATCGGACTTATTACGGATGTGCATTTTGATATGAAAAATGCCTTCCGTAACATCCAACACTTCCATGGTATCAGTCCTGACGCCTAGTAAAATGCCACCGGAGCGTCCATGAGGAGGTCGCGAGTGCCACTCAAACTCAATACCGCCCGATAGTCGGTTCAAGAGAGATTGTGGGAAGTCACGTCGACCAGTCTCAGAAATAGCTAAGAAATCCAAATTATGGTCCCGAATACAATCGGCGAAGTGCAAGTGTTTAGCCAAGTCACCAAGACCTCTGCTATTTTTGAACATGCCATTCATCGAGAAACCGTGGGGGATTTGGATAACTTTGTCTGTTTCCGGGACTTGTTGGTTGTAGATTTTGATTTCCGACCGGATGCTTTTAGCTCATATAATGAGCTCAAACCGTCGTCATCCAATCCACCTTCCAACACCTCACCAATTAGATGAGAAATCAGCTGACCATCTGATGTGGCAATCGCTTCATCCTCATCATCATAGGTGGAAGACAACCCAGTCGAGACTTTAGGAATAACCGTGAGACGGTCAAATTCCATATGTCTCAAGACCTTAGATGACGCATGAACTTGAGATTGACTATTACCGAGATTAAAACCTACACTACTCAGTTTAGAATGAATGGAATGCGGTGACAAAGATAAAAAGGACTTCGAATTTAAATCCATACAAGAATAGTCCAGGTTACGTGTCGCCTTGCGACGCATAGCCCTCGACATGGAGTCCTTGTCGGTGGCGGAAGCTCCATCCGCATCCACCCCGAACCTGTCGCTGCGACGGGCTGGAGGAGTGGATGGCGTGCTGATGCGACCCACCATACGTGTGGCCCTCGGAGTAGTGAAGGCGTTGGGCGGCCCGGATGAAGTAGCAGCCTCCCCAGCCTTCACCACGGAACCGAACTGAACCGCTCGAGGCGAGTGGGCCTATGTCGGGGTCGAGGCCACAATCGCCACAGCAGCGTCAGGGATCGGTCCATCCACGGGAGGCTGAGACGATGTAGAAGCCCCCACGGAGACCAACCCACGCTGCCCTCCGGGTTCGCCAGTCCACGCGCGGCGTCCACGGCAACAGGGCCGCTGTCCCGGTCCATCTCCACAGGACCGCTCGGGGCCAACAGCCCAGGAGGAGGCGAAGACGAAGTAGCAGCCTCCTCCCAACCCAGCCCGGCGACAGCAGTAGCGCCGACGGTGCAGTCTCCGGCGACCGTCGGAGCAGTCTCCGGCGACCGTCGGTGCAGTCTCCGGCGAGGGGCGCAGCAGACTCGGCGAGGAATGACGGATCAGCTCCACAATCTCCCGACCTCTCGGAGTGGAAGGAGTAGAATTGTACGGCGTTATAGCCATCACAGAACCAACTTGATCACCCGGTGCAGCGGACTTGTTACCAACCGGTGTCTCGGACGATGTACTACCATCAACGTCCATGTTGTTGGAGAGGGAACCATTGCAGTTATCTTGTCCCAAAGAACCCTCGAAGCCATGCTCCTTACCCTCCTCATCATCGGCGTCGTCACCCTTACGGCGCCAAAAGAAAGGAACAAAGTCGGGGGCCGGAACGAAATCCGCAGACTCACGGCTGAAAAAAAAACCCGTACTCCTTGAGTCTCAGCACACATGAGGCCCCAATATACGGTCTCCATCATCAGCTGTGTGTTTTTCCAACACCTTGGAATCCAACATGCCCACCAGAATGCGCACAATACCACGGCTCCGGTAGGTGGCAAGATCAACGTCCAGAGTCGTCCCAATGAGCGAGCCAACCGCCCAAAAGCCATGAAAGTGTCTCAGTGCATAATGAACTCCCTGAACGTGAACCCAGACCTTCTCAAGCACTCTGATGGGGACTGCATCGTCATTGGACTTCCACACAGAAATAGTTGCCTGAGATTTAAAGGACGGAATGTTCAACTGAATCCCGTCTACCCTGTGGAGGTCCTCAGCTGACGGAAAACCAATGAGAAAAGCACCATCGCCATGGGGCAATGCCTCCCACGTCCACTGTGCCGAGAAACACACCTTTGAGATCAAACTCTCAATAGCAGCTGCGGGCACCGGGTCACCCACAATCGAGATCAGTGCAATGGGGGAGCTCGAAGGAATCACGTGTGGCTTGTAGACACTATCCGGAAACTGCACGAACAACGTCTCCGGGGTGCCCGTACCCGTGGTGAAACACGTGGGCTTGGGGAGCCACAAAGTAGGACACCTGATAGTGGGATGAGTTGCATTATCACAAACTAAACAGTAGTGTTTTATCGGGCAAGCTTTAGTGCCATGAGAGTCCGCCCCGCACTTGAAGCACTTGCTTCCTTTTTTTGCTTTGCCCTTACCCGCTGTCGAGGACTCCGGAAGTTGCCCCGATTCAGAATCCAAGCACTCTCCCGCTGCTGCCAAACCAGAGGCCTCCATGGCCGTGGGAGCATTCACACCCGGGGTGGTAGGAGGCGCCACCAGCGGCTGCCCCACAAACTGCTGCTGAAACGGAAATTGCTACACCGGCTGATGTCCCTGAGCCCCCGGCTGCCCCCCTTTGTTCTTCTTCCTCTTAGGTCGCGGAACCGTAGGCCCCGCGGCCACGGCGGGTTGCTGAACCTGCTGGTAGGTCGGGTACCCGGGATTGATGAATGGCGTCATCGGCGGCGGCTGAAACTGCATCGGAGGCATATAGGCAGGAGGCCCGTACTGCTGCGACGGCCTCTGGAGGGGCATGAACGGCAGTGGCGCCATCCCCAACCCCCCGGACGTCCCGGCGAAAACGTTCGGCACCGCCGCCGGGAATTGTGGCCGAGCTGCGGCCGCCTGGGGCCGAGGCCGCGCTGCTGTCGGCTGTTGAGGGCGAGGCATTACCGGCTGCTGCTGAGGGCGTGGCGCCACCGGAGGGAGCTGAGGACGGGAGGCGGCCGGAGGTTGCTGGGGACGAGGCCCGCCTCCATGCAGGGGCCGCGGCGGATGCGCTCCTGCCATGGATGCCGGGGTCGGCGTCTCGGCGGCGACGGCTGCGAAGGACCGCACCCACCACGGACGCGACAGAGGCGTGGAATCGCCGGCGCAGGAGGTGAGGTGCGGCGGCGTGAGGATCGGCGGAGTCGAGGACGGGAGGGTTCGGAGTCGAGGTGGCGGCAGAAAGGGACGTCGCCAAAGGCATCCCAATCGACGTCGAAGATGATCCCAACGATCAGGACGGCCCTGATTCGCTGCGAGTCCTGGGGCCCCGCCTGTCAGGCCGCAAGGAATTTGAATTCCTCCCGGCGAGGATGAAGGCGTGGATGACGGATCGCCCCGCGCACTTTCCGCGTCCGTCGTCGCCGGCGAGCCCTCCGGCGATGAAGCCGTCCTTGAAGGCCCTTCCATCGCCTTGTCGATGAAGGATCCGAGGACGGGCGACGGCGAGGTGCGCTTTGGCGGCAGCGGACCCCGCCATGCCCCCATCCTCGGCGGCGACCTCTTCAGCCGCACTCCGACCTCCACACCACGGCCGCGCGACCATGCCTCCACCTTCTTCCCTTCCCTGCACACAAGAGAACCTTAGCTCGCTCACCTGTGGCCGGCGACGAGGAACCCTCGCAGCAGCGGGATGCCGGCGTTGGAAACCCGGCGTCAACCCAAAACTGGTCGACGATCTCCTCCTCCGAGAGGTGAGGCTGCGGGGGAGCCGGCAGATCGTCGCGAGCCACCGGCACGTCCTCCTCCAGAGACTCCATGGCGACCTGCACGGCGACGTGCTCTTCATCTATCTCGTCGAGGCCCGACGGCACGGCAGCAAGGTCACCTAGGCACGAGTAGCGAGATCCCGTGGCACCCGTCTCCCACGCCGGCAGCGCGAGGGTTTTCCGACGACGTCTACCATCCCCGGCAGCCGACGGCGAGTCGTCCGAGCCGGCCCGGCCAGAGAGCCGCGCCGGCGGATCGCCAGGAGGTGTCGCCATGAGTTAAGCCACTAATTTCTCTTACCCAACTAATTTCGCATGGACACGTCGTATTTGATCCACATTATATTTTCTCATCAGATTATTGGTACTACCATGACCTCTCTGATTCTTAATTTTGGCGTCACATCAGCTTCCTGCTTACATGGCGATGCATCATGTTAAGCTGGAAAATTTAGATGCATATCGATCATTGATCATGCTTTCTTCATGCCCTCAGCAAATGCATCGAAGTTTCTGTGTGAGGAGCCTCCGTACTGAACGCTTTCATGCGCCACCTTCTTCATGGCCTCCACCCTCTCCCTCATGCCAGCATTCCCCACCAGTTCTTCCACGCTGTCGGCTATGTGCTCCTTCGTTATTAGCCCAGAATCATCGGCGACGGCCTTGAGGCCGACCTTCCAGACATCAGAGATGTAGAGCTGGTTCACGAACTGGTCAGCGAAGTAGGGCCACGCAAGGAAAGGCACGCCATTCCGAACACCCTCCATGGTCGAGTTCCACCCGCAGTGTGACACGAAGCATCCGACGGCCGGGTGTGCTAGCACACGCTGCTGCGGCGACCACGTGACGAGCTTACCTCGGCCACCGGTGCCACATACACGGTCCAGGAAGCCCTCCGGATAGTCGTGCTCGGCGCCACCTTGGAGAATGTCGGGGCGCACCACCCACAAGAATGCCTGGCCAGATAGCTCGAGCCCCAAGGCGAGCTCTTCGAACTGGCGTCGGTCGAACATCGTGAAACTGCCGAATGCAACGTACACGATGGATCTCGCCGGTTGGGTGTCAAGCCAGGACATACACTCCTCGTCCTCCGGCTTCCAGAAGTGGCCCACGGCCTTGCCGCTGCGCTCGCCGGTGAGGAGAGGGCCGACGGGGAGGACATTTGGGAAGAGCGAGAACGCCGCCGGCTCCGCCTCCTGGAAGGAGTTGCAGATGACGAAGTCACACTGGTCGATCGCGCGGACGCTCTCAATGAGGTACCGGAAGAGGGCCGCCTGCTGGTCGTGGTCACCGACGCAGTTCCATGAGAGGTGGGCACTGTGCATGAGGGGCATGTCCGGGCTCAGTTGGAAAGGTTTGTCACCCAGTGTAGACCCTGCAAAGCCGGAATTTTAATTATATAACAAAGGTAAAAGTTGCATGAAAAAATGTCACAATTATACACATCAATGGTGACCCTCTGTTTGCTGAAGGTTTGCAATTGAAATTCTAAAAAGAATATCACCAACTTTTAAAGCAAAATCATGGAATTCATAATTTTTAAAGACCACTGATTTAGCGCTCATTCGATTCAAAAAGCACTGATTGCCCCCTGGGGTAAATTAAATAAAGAATTCAGCAAATTTTCCACTTACCGTCTTCGGCATCGATGATCTTATCCTCGATGAGCTTGTTAAAGCTCAGCAGCGTCGCCATGACGGCGGCCGACGCCGGCCAAACAGCCGCCGACCGGAGTCCTGTTTTCCGCGCGACGTTCAGCGCCCACGACCCGACGTTGTAGTCGGTGACCATGCACGTGATCTTCCCTCCCGCGCCACTGCCGCTCTCGCGGCTGGCGAGGACGAGCTCCTCCACCCGCGGCGCCATGAACTCCTCCATGAGCATAGTCAGCCTCACCAGCTGGTTCCGGTCCTCCCTGGGGGCCATGCCGTCCGGCACGGCCACGAACCGGACCCGGCCGCCACCGTCCTCCAGCCCGCCGGCATGGGCGGCGACGACGCGGGCGTGGTTGAACTCGGTGTTGACGAAGGTGACGGCGAAGCCCCGGTCCGCCAGCGCATGCGCCACCTCCAGCAGCGGGATCACGTGGCCCTGCGCCGGGTACGGGATCACGAGCGCGTGCGGCGGAGACACCATTGCCGACGTAGAAGAAAGCTCTCGATTCACCTAGGCGCGGCCGGCGGTGATCAAATCTAGCTTGCTATCGATGACGAAGATGCATGCAGTAGTTATATCTATGGGTGGATCATCTCAGTAGAATTTATAGTGAGAGATGAGAGTGTGGAGACAAAGAAGGGACGGTTCTTTTGTGGCTCCAGTGATTAATTAACTGACTAACTAAGCCACTTCTTGTTGTTGGGGGTTTAGTTCCATAGCAACAAGAACAGGTCGGGTGATCGATCTGGCATTGTTGTGTTCTTGTTGCAGGATTCGTTGGAGCTTCTTGTAGATAAACACACTTGGAGAGCGAGGGCTCATCACTGCTTCACTGGTATTATTCTACCTTTCTTTTACCAAGTCTTCTCGAGACTGGTTCGCCGCATGTATGCCAAGTAAAAAGAAACAGCGGCTTGCCACAAGATGAAAGAAACATGACGTACAATAAATGATAACTTAACTGTTGTTACCAAAATCAGGGTTAAACTGATGTAATGCAACCTCAAAGTTTCACAGCACATAACCAAATCACGCCATCTCCTGCAAGGTTTAACTACTAAACAAGCTGACACTCCAGCAATTTCTTCTCTAGTAATGGGGAACTAACTATGTACACACAAGCTCCAGTTTGGCAATGAAACGTGGATAAGTAAACGTAAAATGGGAAATGCAATTAAGCCTGGGGACTCAAGAATAGGAGCTACAGGACTTGCTAATTGCTATCACCAATCAGGTGCATTCTTATCAAGTGATCACTCGGTGTGTGCTCTTGCTGAAGGCTGCAATGTATCATGCCCGAAGATGCTCCTTGCTATTGTCTTGGTGCACTGTCCACATTTGTACAAAAAAAAATCTTCGTGTGTTATATATAAGTTTGTAATGTCAAATCAACAATGAAAATTTAACATTAGTACACATAAATAAGTGGTGCAAGACAAACTATAGTGCCTCGTGGCAGTTTGCTTGCTCTGCCGCATGCCGCGTTATATATGTCTGCAACGGTGTAAATATTGAACCACATGATTCAGCAACTTTCAATTACATTTTGCGCAGGTGATTTATGCAAAATTTTGACTCTACTCGACTATGATGAAACCTGCCAGTGCTACTCTCATGTTGCTGATACATTCAACTCTTCTTTGTAATGCTAGCCTGTCAAATTGTTATATCTGCAACTATGTTTCTTTTATGCAAAATGAGTTGCATTCTTGTGATGACGTGCAAGAGAAATTGGATCATTTTTGCCAGAGCAAAAAGTACAGAGCATTTCAATATGATATACGTCTGGATGCTTATTATCTCATCAGTATAGCGTACATTACTTTACAAGAGTACGTGCAAAAAAATTACGAGAAAACATATGCGGTCACGCAGGCAGATCAGCGGAAGTTCAGTATACCAAAGCAAACTGTAATGCTATAGAAAACTCCAATTTGGGGGGAACCAGCTAATCTTGAAAGAATGGCCTAATGAATCTACTAAGTAGGACACTGTTTTTGCGATATCGATGATGGCTTACTCTATTACGTTGATGTTTTCCATTGCACCTTCCGTTCAATGATCCATCCAGCTGCTGGGTTAATGACAAACGAACTTCAGAACAGCTAATAGTCTAATGACAAGACATAAGACATGTTAGAAACTCCACTAACGAACAAAAGAGATGCTCTTGTTACTTTGTATACTGGTCTTCTAGATTAGAGCCTATAACAAGTAGATTCAATATAGAACAACATTCTTTTGACTGTACATAACTACTCTGTTTTGTAAAATCATGTACACTACTGAACTAATCAGATTCAATACATGAATAAGAAGACAATTGGGTAAATTAATGTGTCTGTTTTATAAAACTTCTACATAAAGTCTAGCAAAAAAATATATTGAAGATTAATTAAATACAATTTTCTGTTGTTTGTCTATGTAATAAAAATTGGCATGTAGGAGCTTTGTTTTCTTAGATCAGATATAGAGGCCCTTATAGTTACATTATGTAGCACAACAAATAGAAAGTGTCGTCTCAACCTGTTTTCAACCGTCACTCCCTCCTTCAGGTAGAGCAAATGGTTGCAATACCTGAGGCAGAGCAACATCCTTATGAGGTATAAAGTCAACATTGTAGCTTCGTGACTCGTGAGCAGACAACTCTAATAGAGTTCTTCACCATGCATGGAAGTCAACATACCCTTAACTATCATCTTCATATTTTCATACGAAGTACCCTGCAATACTAAAAACGATGCATGTAAATAATTGGAAGAACAATTCACTCGAGGACCAGAACAACACAAAAATAATAACTTATCAGTTCGAGTTGCCTCTGGTCGCTCAGCTTTCAGCACCACAAGGGAAAACCATGATCTGAAGATGAACTTTGGCATGCCCCAGATACTGTTAACATACTCCAGCTCCAAAGTCCCTCATAGCTTCATAACAAAAAAAATAACAATAAGAACCAGAAGATTTAATACTGCCTTTGTCTTCTGTTAAGACATGTCCAGAGTTGTTGCCATGGAATTACCTGTTTCACACCCAAAGACCTCGGATGACATAAACCTTTTGTGGGAAAACATTTTGACCCAAAGATGTAGAACGAAGTCCAGGAACCGTCAGCATAACATCAGTTGTTCAGTTACTTCAGCGACGAGGAAAAAAGGGGAAATGGCCAAATCTAGAAGTATTCCCACTTTCACCACATTTGCATATTTTAAGGCTTTCACATACCGGTTCGCTTTGTTAGCGAAGGATAATCGTATGGAAAATTATATTTTTAGAGTAGGGTATTCTCGTATCACAAGAACGCACCCATGCCGACTGAACAAGACTTGCTTTGATACAAGAATCTACAAACTTCACAAAAAAATATCAACCTTGTATCAAACATGTTCTGTGTAAGTTGATCCTATTTTCAGAGCAAAATTATATTTTTAGAGTAGGGTATTCTCGTATCACAAGAACGCACCAAAATCACCACATGAGCACCGACCATCCTTGAACTTGTGGAGCCGTTTACTATCCCGGACAACAATCTCTCTGTTTGCAAGCAATGAGAAGAATTTAATAGAGCTATGGCAGTCCCTGCACATGGTCATGTTCTTCGTGACACGGACTGTCGCCCCAGGAGAAGTTTTGAGCAGACCCAATGCAACGGCTAACCTCTCACTATGGTGCTTTAGTGAACCTGCAACAGGCCTGTCATCATCCTCGTTGTCAGATAAATCAGCATTCTGGTATGGTTCATACCCAACGGCTTTTGCTTTTTCCAGCAAATCCTCCAATAGTTGATACAACTCAGTAGCTTGAGGGTGAGTTTTGTCCTCAGCTCTGAAGAAATACACCTTGTCTCTGATTGTAATCCAGCTACGATCTCTAAGAACCCCGACATCTTCACGTTTGATCAGTTTCCTCACTCTTGCCACATCACGCCATCTACCTGTCGATATGTACATGTTCAAAAGCAATACATAGGTTTCAACCACTTTTGGCTTCAGCTCAAGGAGCCTATCAGCAGCGTAGAAAGCAAGTTCCATGTTCCCATGACTCCGACATCCAGCTACCAAACTCGACCAGATGGCCTCGTTGGGCTCGAAACCTGTTCTTTTGATGAATGAAAATGCATCATCCAACCGGCCCAACCGCACGAACATGTCAACCATGCATCCGTAATGGTCCACAAGAGGATCTATATGATACACATTCTGCATCATGTCAAAGTAACGCTCAGCTTCCTCGACTAGACCAGCATAGCTGCAGGCTGATAGTACACTTACAAATGTGATTTCATTTGGTTTAGCGCCAGCTAATATCATGTCCTCAAAGAGTTGTATCGCATCTTGCGACCGGCCATGCTGCGAGTAGCCTGAGATCATGGAGGTCCATGTGACGATTGTTCGTGTTGGCGTTTCCACAAAGGCTTTGATCGCATATTCGATGCATCCACACTTGTTATACATATTTACCAGTGCGCTGTTTACAACAACATCTGACAAAAAGCCTGTCTTTATTGTTTGTGCATGGATTTGCTCACCCTGCTCCAAGGCCATCATGGCACTACAAACTGATAGGATACTTGAGAAGGTGAACAAATCTGGCTTCAGTGCAGACCTCAGGACATCACGGAAGATTTTGAGTGCCTGGAACCCTCTTGAACGAGCATGGAGATCATCCTTTGCTGAGTCCATGATTTGAGCATATCCCGATATCATTGCATTCCATGTGATAATGCTGCTGTCCTCCATCTCTTGAAACAACCGCATAGCCTCGTCTGTTTCACCCTTCCTGAGATAGAGGTACATTGTGGAGTTCTTTACTGGAATGTTCGTTTCACATCCAATCTTAAAGCAGAAAGCTTGGACTTGCTTGCCCAGGTTCATATCCAGCGTCGCACCACAAAGGCTCATGACACTGGTTAACGTGTACTCATTTGGCATCACTCCTCCCTTGAGCATGTCGAGAAACAAACTGACTCCAAGCTCTATGCAGTTCTCATCTTCGGCGCAGGCAGATATCATCGTTGTCCACGTGATCACATTCTTATCAGGGATCCTTCTAAAGGCCCTCAAGCCAGACTCTAAGTCTCCAGACCTGGTGTACAATCTACAGAGTGAATTGCCCATGCTTGTGATCATGTCAGCCTCATACTTAATGGCGTAACCATGAACCTGCTTGCCCAGATCAATGTCATGCGCGGCAGAGCACGCATTCAGCATGCCACCCAACGTGTAATGCGACGGGTACCTTCCCAGCTCAAGCATCTCAACAAACACATGAAGCGCCAACACTGGTTGAGAATTCAGAGTGTAGCCAGTTATCAGTGCTGTCCACGTGACGACATTCTTCTCGGGCATTCCATCGAACAGGCTGCGCGCGTCCTGGCTCGCCCCACATCTCATGTACACGTTGACCAAGGACGTCGCCACAAACATGTCCACATTAGCTCCGCTCTTCACCATGTGCGCGTGGAGGGCCTTGGCGGTGCTGAGGCTGCCGGTTTTGATGCACCGGTGCAGCAGAGGCACGTACATCGCTGACTGCACCGTCTGAGCAGATTCCAGCATGCTCATTGCTTCCTGGGCATCTAGAGGCTGAGGGGGAGTCTCCAATCGGCCATTCCCCAACACTTGGGTGCTCAAACTGCCCTATGAATATGCAATTGTGGAAATAACAAGAATGCAACCGAATAAGTATGAAGTAATTTTTCATGCTCGATAAAAACAGAGAAGAGTCAGTCACCTTGTCGAAGGCGACCAAGCTCGGCTGTGGCTTGCGGGCGGCAACGGCCGGGATGGCAGTCACGGCGACGGCCCCGCCGGAGACGGCGACGAAGGGGCTGGATGTCATTGGCGGCGGGGCGGGGGTGGGTCAGAAAGGTGAGGCCACCATCACTCACTCATAGAGCTAGCCTAGCTTGCAGAGTGGATAAGAGCTAGGCATAAGAAGCTCACCTCGATAACAAGATTGCAAAGTCCAATTAGGCTAAGACTTAAATCTAAACAAGTCACGTTATGTCAGGTTATCAACGAAAAATATACACATAATCATGCAATATTATGGGCTATGCTATAGATCAAACGAAAAGTGGTCACATTTCAAGATTTAAGTATGCATTTAATTAAAAATATTAGTCGGGTCACTCGTAGGCAACCCATGGGCACAATTTGATGCGCATACCCTACCCATAACTAATTGGGTCGCCCATGGGCGTAGAATATGAGCCCTACCCTACCCATTAGGGTCGGGTGCCATTTGGCGGACAGACCCATGGGTCAAATTGCCGGGTTTAAAGGAGTTCATCGGCTGACGGGCCACAACATTTAAGAATCCAAAAGTTTGTTATTAAACTAGCAAATTTGATGTTTACACCCCTCTAAACAAGATTTCTCTCTAGTTTATAAAATTATATATTTAGTTTTTCACAATTTTCTTAGATTCTTATGCATATTTTCGACGAAAATGCAGGCGTGGCTGCTATTTCATTGAAAGTAGTAGGAGTAAAGGAGTACAAGGACTCAAAGCAAAACAAAAACAACGAGAAAAGACCCTAACTAGCAAAAACGCTCAACACCAGGTTCTCAATCAGGACCCGAGGTCTCAAGAGGATGCTGGCAGCTCCATGTCTACCCGCGGTGCGCCAAAGCGCAGCTTCTTGCAAAATCTTGGCCTTCACATCGCTGATATTGGAAGCATGTCTTTGGAAGATGTGGCTATTTCTTTCTTTCCAGGTTGTCCACCAAACTAGTTGGGCAAGAGTGACCCAGCTCTTTCGGTGTTGCTTCTCTGTCATCTCCCAAGTTTCAGTTAACCATGTGTGCAGCGTTTGATCACTGCGTGGGAGGTAGCACGGAGGCCGGCCTGCCAAAGGTAGGATCTCACACCATAGTTGTGTCGTGAACTGGCAGTTCAAGAGCAAGTGCACGGCAGTTTTAGGGTCTCTCAGGCAAAGGGCACACTCATCGTTGTGGGGCATGCGCCTCCTTGCCAGCGTATCTGCTGTGAGGCAACGTGCTTGGATGGCAAGCCATGCAAAGATCCGGCACCGCAGTGGGGCATCCGATCGCCACACAGTCATGCCGTAGTTCTTCTCGATTGAGCCGCGAAACTGAACCTCGTATGCAGAAGCAGCTGAGTAAACTCCAGAACCAGTCCAGCGCCAGATTACCGCGTCCTCAATCTCCGGCTGTAGGGCGACATGTTGTAGTCTTTACCAAAGCTGGACCGCTTGCACGAGCGCCTCTGGAGGTATGTCGCGCTTCAGGTGTCTCGTCCATCGGTTTTCCGTCAGAGCTTGCGCAACAGTGAGATTCTTCCTTGTACAAATTTGGAATAGAGCGGGCATTGTATCCTTTGGACAGGCATCATCTAACCATGGTTCAGTCCAAAATCTGATTTTGTTTCCATTGCCTAAGTCGAATTTTGTTGATGCGTTAAACAACGCACGCACTCTGTTGTCAACTAGGAGAGCAGCCCTTGCCATGGCTTGTTTGGGTGACACCAAGATTGCCAAAGCCATCCGGTTCACAGTGCAAGGCCGCGTGCTTGCATGTCAGGCAGCCCGAGGCCACCATATGCCGTGGGCCGGCAGACCGCCTTCCAGTTGATCAGACACTTGCCTCCCGACGCCACTTCGTCCTCAGCCCAAAGGAATCCTCTTCTAATTTTGGCCATTGCTTTTGTGAGCCATATTGGAGCGGTGATGGCGATCATCTGAAACACAACCATAGCAGACAACACATGTTTCACCAAGACTAGCCGTGCATCGATGGAGAAATGACCGCGGAACCACCCTTTTGCTTTGTTTCCCAGCTTGTCAAGCGCTGGCTGAAAATCACTCTTGCACAACCGCCTATCCGACAAGGCCTGCCCAGGTAAGGACACGGAAAGTGGGCAACGTTGCAGCCGAAATTGGCTGCCAGTGCATTGATGTCCTCGTCCTGGCATTGGATGGCAATTATAGAGCTCTTGGCTAGATTGGTATGCAGTCCAGAGGCAGCCCCAAAGTGTTTTAGGATCAGCTTAGTGGTATGAATTTCAGATTGCAGAGGGCTGATGAACATAGCCACATCATCTGCGTACAGGGATATGCGGTGAGGGATGCGTCTCTGTCCAATGGTAGCCAGTATTCCTTGTTCATCAGCAGTCTCCACCATCCGTGCCAGCACGTCCATGACAAGAACAAACAGCATAGGGGACAGGGGGTCACCCTGTCTTAGACCACGGCAGTGCAGTACATCATCTGTTAGGCAACCATTCACTAGGACTTTAGTTGTTACTGTGGAGAGGAGAGCTGCAATCCAGTTCCTCCATTTTTGTCCAAAACCTCGTGCCTTCAGGGTTTCCAGTAAGAACTCCCACAACACCGTGTCAAATGCCTTTTCAATGTCCAACTTGAGGAACACGGCTGCGACCTTGTGTTGTCTGAACCACTTGGCCTGTCCCTGGACATAGGCGTAATTGTCATGTATTGATCGTGTCTTGATGAATGCGCTTTGGCAGTGGTTGATTAGCTCATCCATGCGCGGAGCGAGTCTTTTTGCAAGGATCTTGGTCAGCAGCTTGGCGAAGAAACCAATTAGGCTTATGGGTCTGAATTCCTTGGGGTGTGCAGCTTCGGAATGTTTGGGTATGAGGATCAATGTGGCAGAGTTTAGGAGGTGCAGTTGATTGGTTCTTCCATGTCCATTGCATGTATCGCTTTCATCACATCATGCTGTATAATTTGCCAAGTGGATTTAAAGAACAGTGTTGTGTAGCCATCAGGCCCCGGAGCTTTATCAGAGTGTATGTCGTTGAGCGCTGCCTTCACCTCCTCTGGGGAGATTAAGTTTTCAAGTTAGATAGTCAATCTCATTGATGCCGATCTGCCTGAAATTGATAGTGTATGGTCTCCTCGGGCTCGTGCCAAACAGCTGATCATAGTATCTCCATATGTGCTCTTCTTTTTTCTCTTGTTCAGTATGTGCAACTCCATCTATTTCAATTCTGTGTATGAAGTTTTTCCTGCGCCTAGCATTAGCTTTGGCATGAAAGAAGCGGGTGCTAGCATCGCCGTCCTTGAGCCATGAAATGCGGGATCGTTGCCGCCACATTGATTTTGCGTGGCTGCGATCCCAAGGCAATTCAGCTTGAGCATTGCACGGAATTGACGCTCTTCAGTGTGAGACATTGTCTGTCCATTGCTTGATCCAACTGCATGATCAAATCAGACGTGATAGCAGCGCGCAGAGCCAGATCAGTGGTGAAATTGGCACTCCAACGTTGTAGGGCTTTGTTTGTGCTTGTGAGCCGTAGATGCAGGTTGACGAACGCGTTCTCGTTGGGGGTGCAGTTGTTCCAGGCTTGTGCGACAGTCTCTTGGAAGTCCTCTCTACTGGTCCAGAAATTTTCAAACTGGAAGTGTCGGGCGCAGCGGTAGGTGACGTCCGTGGATAGCAGCAGGGGGCAGTGGTCTGAGAGGTCCGATGATTGCGCTTGCAGCATTGCTCCAGGAAAGGCCACATCCCACGCGCCGTTGAACAGGACTCGGTCCAGCTTCACCATTGTTGCTGCAGCCTGTTCGTTTCTCCAAGTATATCGGCGCCCGTGCAGGTACAAATCTTTCAGCTCAAGCTCATTGATGAAGCGTCTGAAAGCTCCCATTGTTCTCCGATTTATATTCCGATTGTTCTTGTCCGCCGCCTGCGCGATCAGATTAAAATCGCCGGCGATGATGAGCGGTACATCCGGCAGCAGTACAACTTGTACATGGCTCTTTAAATCCTGAAGGAAAGTGATCTTGTCAGCATCCACTTGGGGGGCCATAGACTGAGATGATCGACAGTGGGTTCTGGGTCTTGATCAACAGCCCTTGCACTGAAACAAAACTTGCACTGATGTTGTGACTGGATGGTAAGAACTCGGTGTCTTTCCAAGCCACAATAATGCCACCTCTCGTCCCTTCAGCAGGAGCAAAAACAAAATCATAGAATTGGGCACCACAACACTCCTTGATGATGGCCAGATCAACCCATTGCAATTTCGATTCTTGAAGACAGACTAAACCAACATTGAACTTTCTAATGACCCCACAAACAACAGCTCTACGGGCCACACAATTTAGGCCTCTAACATCCCAAATCAGATAGTTGCTATTCATATCTGAACATAGTCGACATGGAGGCGACGGTGGCACGATCAGGCCAGGCCAGGCCTTCTTCTTCTTGCTCTTCTTCCCCTTAGCTTCTTTAGCCAGGATCGTGAGCACCTTCATATTCTTGGACGAGAGTGGGGTGTCGAAGGCGAGGTTGTACTGGCGGAGGATGTCGTCGTCGGAGCCGTCACACTTGTCGGCCAGCGCGAGCCCACGCTTGGAGATGATGAGGCGCCGCGCTTGCTTGAGGGTCTGGTTGCCGCCTCCGGTGAACGCCAGCTTCCTGTTCTACAGGCGGTGCTGCGCCTCGTGACGGTGGCGGGCGTACGCTTGTATCTTGTGGTGCAGCGGCGGTGCTATGGGGAGGGCAGGAGGGCAGCAGGAATGGGGAGAGGAAGGCGTCGAGGGCGGCCTCTGGGTCAAGCTCTGCATATAAAACATGTTTAATTTGTATATTCAGTTATTCACTCATTTTAATCAGCATGTTGTTTACATTGCAAAAGCTAAAACATCTTTATAGTTAGAAATGGAGGGAATAGACTGCTTTGTTGATGCATGGCATGCATTACTGTTGCACACTGTAATTTACTTCTTCTAGGATCAAAGTGACACCCTTAAAGAATGACTGACTAACATCAAATGGATGATTAGTTCTGGTAACCCTTCTCGAAACCAGAAGAGCTAGTCCTCCTATATAAGTTTCGGTTTTGCTAATTCTCAATCGCATGAGAATTAGCTTAGTTCTCAATCGCACGACGTCATCTGTTGCAAGTGGAGTTGCAACTGATTCGGACCACTTGATTTGCTTCATGATTCGTGCATCAGTTACAAGTCAACTTGCAACTGGGATTTGATAACCTCATGCGACTGAGAATTAAGTTAGTTCTCCTTCAACTGAACTTGCAACTGCTACAGATCGTTCGATTTGCTTCGTGATTCGTGGTTGCAACTTTACTTGTAAATGAGATTGATAATGGCATTCGAATGGGAAAGCTAGTTCTCGTTCAGTTAAGCGTTAGAGAGACCTGTAAGTTTGGCGGCTAATTCACAACAGATAACTAATGAATTTACATGCTAATAACGCGCAAAAGAGATCTTTAAAGGCGCCTCTCGCAGTGTCACAGCATCACACAGATCACGCGTCCACCTGAACTCAGCCGTCCGATGGCGATCATACGTCACGTGGCCGCGACGCCGCGGAGAGCAGAGCAGGCGTGTCCGTCCTACCAGCACTGGTCCGTCTCCCACGTCCGTCGCCGGAACCCCGGCGCCGCACGCCGGAACATCGCCGCCCCGGCGCCGGCCACAACGTCCCTGTCATACCGCGCGCGCTGCACAGGGTCGGCGAGCGTGGCGTAGGCCGCGTGCAGCCGGATGAACCCCTCGTCTCGGCCCCCGGCACCAGCAGCGGAGTCCGGGTGCACCTCCCTCGCCAGGCGCCGGTACGCGGCCTTGATCTCCCCTCTGCTTGCCCCAGCGCCCAGCCCAAGCACGTCGTAGTGCGTCCTGCCCGTCGCCACCGGCGCCATGGTCGAAGACGCACGCGCCACGCAGCGCCCTCCACGCCGGACTCCTGCGCCGACACGACCTGTGAGAGGCACGTTCACAGCAGCAAACGTGGCCATCGGTCGTCTGTTCTTGGTCCGAACCAGAGCAGTGCACTACACTGTACTGTACTTCCGCTTCTACGCTGTACTCTTATCCGTGCTCGTCGAGGGGAGCGGAGCGGAGACGGCCATGGAATTATAGGGGCTCCGGAGGTGGGGTAGCCACTCGTACTGCCGGCGCTCGATCTTATCTCCGGGAAGATTATGTGAGCTTCCGATGAGTCATCCACCAGTGTGTGAGTGTTGTGCTGCCTTCTGTCTCTCCTAGCGTGTCTGGGCTGTTGCTGTCGCGCCACCGTCGTGGTCACGGTTGCCACCTCTCCTCGTCGACTTCTTCCCCAACAAAGAGGAAAGAGACTTCAGCCTTTTCAACCAGTTTTTCCCCTATTTATTATTGCCCTAGTTAACCAGTCTTGCATGACACAGGTGGTATGTCGTTCAGAAGTTCTGAAAATCATGATCTTTCTTAGGTGTCGCACTTGGATGGTAGAATTTCCGGCGTTCTCGAAGGTCCCGCCTGAGATACTCTTTAGGTACCTCGACGACGATGATATTTATGATTTGGTGATATTTGGTGATATTTACATTCATGATCTTTCTTAGGTGTCGCACTTGTTCTGGACACGATTTGGTGATATTTACGATTCATTTGGACTTGTGGGTGGGCTTGTTTGTGGTTGTCTGAATCCGGCGCACGTCGTCCGCTAACTGCTTGCAAAAGCTAAGTCAGTGTACGTAAGGAGCCTGTTTTTCCTCTGCACTGAACTTGTGACGACCAAGAACCCCAGATTTTTGCTCTGCATCTAGAACTCTTTTTTTTTTAGAATACATCTAGAACTCTCTAGATGCATGAGCCACAGATTTTCTGCTCGATCTGCCTTTTGTCCGGACCAGAGACCATCTGTTTGGCATCTACATGGCGCCAAGATAGTGTCGTGTTCAGAGAAATCGCGCTACTGTTTTTCTCCGAGATCAAATCGTGCCGCTGTGAGCCTGTGACCTCCGATTTTGGTGAACGTCACTACCAAGTAATCCTACATATCCTGTTTGAATTGTAGCCTTTTCGTGTATGTACGCATGGAGTAGCGACGCATGCATGCACATTCTCTGTCTTGCGCGGCGCCGATGCCATATCCGGTGTATTCGGACATACGGCGCCGACAGGAGCAGAGCTGTGGACGGTGGGTGGGGCGTGGGTCGTCGGACCTCGCGCTCCATGCCGACGTCAACGGCGACGGCCGGGAAGAAGATCAAATCGTGCCACTGTGGCCTCCGATTTTTGTGAATGTCGCTGCCAAGTATCGTATTCAGAAGTAACTTGCTCCGACAGATCTTACAATCTCCTTAGACTCGTAGACTTCTCATGTATATACGCAAGTAGTAGTAGGCGAGGCGTGCACATGCTCTGTCTTGCCCGCCGATGCCATTGTAATTGTATTCAGACCTACGGCGCTCCACACCCAGTCTCACCACGCGCTCCATGACGACGTCGACGACGACGGCCGGAAAGAAGATCAAGACGGCGCCGGACGCGTACATGTGGGTGGTGGAGCTGAAACAGAGCGAGCGGCGGACATGGACGTCTCCGGCCCGGAAATGGATAAGGATGCGTGAGAAATGTTTGCATTATTGACATGTCCCGATAAGATCACGATCGAGGGCCTGATCAACCTGGGGAAGACACTGTTATTACTAGCAGAAAGAAAGACTTTTCAGTTTCAAGGAAATGAAAAAGGTGATATTGTTGCGGCTAAGACCAAATAAGAGCTGAGCCAAGGGATTGTATACAGGAGTAGGGATCCATCTCAATAAACATGGTGACAAACAAGTGTGGGCCATACGATTTGTCATCGTGTTTCAGTTATTTGCTGGGATTCACTGAAGATATATTCTTGCATTCGTGAATATGCAACTCTTGGGCATGGGATCTAAGAAGAACCAGGGAACATTCTTTATTGGGAGGTTATCCTGATTTGAGTGTTCAGCACAGAAATTAAAATCACCAATCTGCAAACACACTGGAAATTTAGATGTTGCCGAGCTTTTTCGGGTTTTTAAATTATCAGCTCATTTGACTTGCTTATCAATTTGGTGGGTAGGGCAGGGGTGTCGTAGATGCCGACCACGCACACGACATAGGACACTCACAGAGACAGTCGGGAGTATTTCTCGCGGTGTACATATGGGCGTGGATCTAAAGTGGCGGACGTGGATGTCGTCTCGGAAGGGAGGGAAAATGTTGTTTGCATTATTGAGTATTCTCACAAGATAGACACCTTCCTTGGCAAGAAGATATTATCACTACCGCATCATAAACAATTAAACCTACGCCATCGCCGCTTAAGCTTTTAGGTTTGCGCCACTGTTGTCTTTTGGTGGGTATGGAGATATAATCGTACAACTATGATGCCTAACATGACAGTACAACTTAACATGCTACTCCCTCCGTTCGGAAAAGGATGTCATAAAAATGGTCTATCTATAGTTCATTTTTGTGACATCCTTTTCCGAACGGAGGGAGTACATGGTACAAAATACTATCTAGGCATTACACTATGATGCCTAAAGATTATCGATAACAGCGAAAATGGAGATCACTTCTTCCCTACTTCTCGGTGGAGCGGAGGAGGCTCGACACCCTACTCATATGAGAGCTTATGTAACAACGAGAAAGATTATATTCAATTTTTTTTTTGCATCTATCGGATGGGCTTGTGTATTTTTTGATGAGATGATCTTTACCCCCAAAAACCGTAAAATAGTTTTTTTATAGGATGGTCCATTTTTGTAGGATCATGGAATAAAAATAGAACGATATAGCACCGTTTATAGAACACTATAGTGTTTTTAGACTTGTCTCGCTAAATAAATCAGTATATAATATACTCCCTCCGATCTATATTAATGGTCTCAACATTGTCTAGATACGGATGCATCTAGTCTAAACACTTAACTAAATACATCCGTATCTAGATAAAGTTGAGTCCATTAATATGGATCGGAGGTAGTATCGTTATTAGCACGATACTAACGTGGTATAGCATGGCGCTCGCTATTTTTTTCCTTGTTTAGGATGGTCTCTTTTTACGGGATAGATTGTTTTACTCTGGTAATAATTCTAGCATAAAAGTGACGGTCTCCAAGAGATGACGAGCATGGAATGATTAATTGTACTTTGATAAACCCTTTTTAGAAACCAAAGGAGCTATCAGTATATTCCTTACTAAACTAGCCACCAATTTAGCAGTAAAACTATTTTTTTCCTAAGCTAATTCATTTACATATTTGCAGTTTGCTGATAACGCAGAAGAGATCTTGTAAAAACGTCCCTCGCCATGTCACATTTCCGACGGATCACACGTCTCCGCCGCTGGATCTGGTCCGTCCGATCCGGATCGGATGGCTCGCGGCAGCCGCAGCCATTTTTTCCTCCGGCGACCACGATCGCGATGCCGTGCCGCGCCGCGCCGTGCGTGCCTGGACCAGACGGCCGGAGCATCCGCGCGTGCCCGTCCGTTCTACCAGCACTGGTCCGTCTCCCACGTACGCCGCCGGAACCCCGCCGCCGTCGCCCGCCGGAAGATCGCCGCACCGGCGCCGACGTCTCGGTCGTACCGCGCGCGCTGGTCGGGGTCGGCGAGCGTGGCGTAGGCCGCGTGCAGCCGGATGAACCCCTCGTCTCCTCCAGCACCGACGGCGTCCGGGTGCACCTCCCTCGCCAGACGCCTGTACGCGGCTTTGATCTCCCCTCTGCTAGCCCTCGCTCCCACGCCCAACACCTCGTAGTGCGTCCTCCCCACCGCAGATACCGCCGGCGGCGCCATCGTCGCGGACGCCCGCGCCACCACGCACCGCCGGGATCCTCCGGAGGCGCGGCCTGGGAGTGGCATGGTCACGGCAGCAAACGTAGCCATCGATTCTCTGTTCTTGCTTTCCTGATCCGAATTAAGCAGCTGTGCGCTCTTGTATGTGCACTGTACTCAAGTACTCAACTGTGTCCGTGCTCGTCGAGCGGAGCGGAGACGGCCATGGATTTATAGGGGTGAGAGGTCTGTGGTTGCCACTTGTACTCCCGGCTCTCGATCTTATCTCCGGGAGGATTGCGCTGAGTCAGTCGCCAGTATGTGTGTGAGTGTTGTGCTGCCTTCTTTCTCCTAGCGTGTCTTGGCTGTCGCCACCATTGTAGAGGTGGTTCGGTTGCCACTCCATCTCCTGCCTCTTCCCCAACAAAGATGAAAGGGACTGCAGACTGATGGCGTTTGGGCCCCAAGAATGAATGCCAAATTCGCAAAAGCTATTTAACTAAGAAAATCAGCTCTCTTGACCATCAAAAAAAAAATCAGCTCTCTTTTTTTGGCATTAAACATGTTTCATAAAGTTTCATGAAGAAAAGACAAAAAATTGCCGGTAAGAAAAGACAATGTTGTGTTCTACATAGAAACGGAAAACAAAAAGAGTGACGTAAAAAGCGATTTTTGGAACACCAAGTTTATGTTTTTGCCCAGAGTCATGAAGAAATGTGTTTGTTCCTTGCAAGTTATTTAAAAAAATAGAACAACTTACAAACTGTTTTTTATGTTGTACTACATGTTTATAATTTTTACTTATCTTCGGAGTTTCATGAAGAGAAGACGTGATCTGTGTTCTTGAGGAAAACGTCTAACCCCCACATATGTGCAAATTGGGTTTCAATTGATTGTGTGGTCCGAAGCTCTGGAGCACAATTTCGTCTGATCTCTGTTTATGGACCTCAGTTGGAGGCTGATAAGCTGCGCTTCTTGGCTGACCTACAGCCGCTAGTGCCTTTGAATTACCCATGTATCGTTTGCGGGGATTTCAACTTGATTGCCTCGGCTGAGGAGAAGAGCTCTGCTAATGTGAATCGAAGAACCATGGCTGCCTTCCGTCGGTTTATCAACGAGCTCCAGTTGCTGGACCTTTATCTGCATGGACGCCGTTACACCTGGCCAAATGAACAGGCCAATGTGGTCATGGTGAAACTAGACCGAGTCCTGTACAATGCTGAATGGAATGATCTTTTTCCAGGCTGTCTTCTGCAAGCTCTGTCCTCGGACATATCTGATCACTGCCCAATGCTCTTGACTTTTGACTCTGCGTTTGTACCGTGCCGACAATTCAGGTTTGAGAACAGATGGGTTCAGCTGGAGGGTTTTATGGAGGTTGTGGCAGATAGTTGGGCGTCGCCGGTAAACCATTCTGATGCCTTTGTCAGATTACGCTGCAAAGTATCCAGACTTGGAAAACAACTGAAATCTTGGAGCTCGCAAATGATGGGTGACTTACAGCTGCGAGCCACCATCTCGTCTGAGATAATTCTAAGGTTAGACGAGGCGATGGACTTCAGAGTGCTCTCAGATGATGAACGTTGCCTGCAGGCTACAATGAAGGTCAATCTACTGGGAATTGCCGCGTTGCAACGCTCCCTTTGGCGGCAAAAATCGAGAGTGCAGTGGGTCAAAGAGGGAGATGCCAACACACGTTTCTTTCACCTCAAAGCCTCTGCTAGAAGAAGAAAAATTACATCCCACAGCTTCTACATGATGGGGTGCCGGTTGCTGATGAGGAAGCTAAAATGGAGATAATTTGGAAGTTTTTTGATGATCTAATTGGTCACTCTTTCCCTCGGAGTGCCAAGTTAAAATTTCAAGAGCTGGGAATCCAACCTCTAGACTTGCATGAGCTAGACGCCCCCTTTGCTGAATCGGAAGTTCTTGCTGCCATTAATGACCTAGCTCCTGAGAAGGCACCTGGCCCGGATGGATATACTGGCCTGTTCTTCAGGAGATGCTGGACTATTATCAAGCACGACATCATGGCTGCGGTAAATCAAGTCGATGCTCTGGCTTGCACTAAGTTGGACATTCTAAACGATGCAACTATGGTGCTGATACCTAAAAAACCTGATGCGGCTGCCCCTAAAGACTTCAGACCCATCTGTCTAATCAGTAGTTTTGCCAAGCTTATTCTCAAGATGCTTGCTAGAAGATTGCAGCCTCGGATGCCTGAGTTGATCAGACCATGTCAGAGCGCCTTTATTAAGGGAAGAACCATACACGATAACTTTGCTTATGCTCAGGGATTGGTCAAGTCTCTCCAGCATAAGAGATGCCCTGCATTTTTCCTAAAAATGGACTTAGAAAAAGCGTTTGACTCGGTGTCCTCGGAATTCCTGTTGGAGGTTCTGGAAGCGAGAGGTTTTGGACGCAAATTCAGAAACCTGATTTGTTGTCTATTGTGCTCATCGTCCACGAAAATCCTAATGAATGGCACCCTTTCGGAACCTATCTTTCATCGTCGAGGCCTGCGCCAAGGCGACCCCTTGTCTCCCTTGCTGTTTGCGAATGTTATGGAATGTCTTGCAGCCTGCCTAGCCTCAGCTGAGAGCACTGGTATCCTCAAGCCCATTGGTCGTCAGCATGTGGTGTTCAGGGCCTCCTTATACGCCGATGATGTGGCTCTGTTCATAAACCCGTGCACCTTTGAAGTCAATGATGTACATCAAATCTTCAAGCTATTTGGGCTGGCTTCTGGTCTGCATACCAACCTTGCAAAGAGCTCTTGCCTTCCTATCCGATGTGATGGTGTTGATGTTGCTTCAATCCTGGGTCAGATTCCTTGTCAGCTAGGCTCTTTCCCCACTTGTTACCTTGGAATGCCTCTGGCCATCAGCAGGCTACGCCGGATTGACCTTCAGCCTCCGCTCGATAAACTAACCAAGAAGGTGTCGGCATGGCAAATGCCTACTTCCTCGGGAGGCCGTCTAACCCTAGTCCGGACTGTACTCTGTGGCATGCCAATTTTTCAGCTCATTGCCATTCAAGCTTCGAAGTGGTTCTTCCGCAAAGTGAACAAGATCATCAGAGCTTTCTTGTGGGCTCAAAAAGATATTACTTCTGGAGGCAAGTGTCTTGTTAATTGGGAACTTGTTTGCTCCCCGCTGGAGTTTGGAGGGCTTGGAATTCTTAACCTACAACTTCACAGCTCTGCGTTGAAAATTCGTTGGCTTTGGCAGAGCTGGATGGATCCAATCAAGCCCTGGGTAGGCCTGCCACTACCTGTGGACGCTGAGGTTCAGAACCTGTTCTTCGCTTCGGTGCAGTTCCAAATCGGCAGTGGTGAATTAACCAGCTTCTGGCATGTTCCGTGGCTACGGCCACAACCATTCAAGGAGGTTTTGCCCGAGCTTTTCAAGCACTGCACTAAAAGAAGCCTGGCCATCAAGGAGGCAATGTTGGACAATCGTTGGGTTCGACATCTAAAGCGTAATCTGTCACCTTTGGCTGTCATTCAGTTCACTGAACTCTGGGAAGCCATCCAACAAGTTCAGCTCACACAGGATGTGCAGGATACATTGAAGTGGAAGTGGACGGCTAATGGCCTCTTCTCGGTACAATCTGCTTACCTCATACAGTTTGAAGGACGCATTAGATCCTGGATGCAGTCTACGATTTGGGCTTCAGATGCCCCTCTGAAGTGTAAGTTCTTCGCCTGGTTGGCTTCACTAAACCGATGCTTAACTACGGATAACATGTTGAAGCGTGGCTGGACGTGTGATCCGATATGCAAGCTATGGTTAGCAGAGAATGAAACCTGCCTCCACCTGATGCTCAACTGTCCGTTTTCTGCTCGGATTTGGGACCTGATTCAAGCAAAACTGCAGATTAATTTAGACCCTAGGCCAGTCGATGCGGATGATTTCAGTCAGTGGTGGTACCAGCAGGTTATGTTGAGACCTAAGAATGCAGCTAGATCTCTCAACGATGTCATCACTTTGGTGTGCTGGTCCATTGGGAAAGAGCGAAACGCCCGCACTTTTAACAACGTTTGCTCTTCTACTGCGGTTGTTTTTAGCAAGATTATCGATGAAGCTGCTACCTGGCATCAGGCTGGTCGTAGTAGGATAGGAGTTTTGGGACAAAGACCACGAGAGCCTGATTAGTGCACTCTTCCTTTTATTAGTTTTAGCTGTCACTTAGTGTGTCTATGTTTGTAGCTGTTCGCGTTACACCTGTAAAACTTTATCTTTCTTTATTCTTCTATACAAAATGAAGCAGCGCGGCTGTTTCCGTAAAAAAAAACTAAACAGAAGTAGCACCGTGAGAAAGCGAGTTTTAGAACACCAAAATTGATTTTTTTCAACGGGGCACTCTTCAAGAAATATATGTGCACATAGTGCATGGACATGTTACATGTTTCAGAACTTTTTCGACTTGAAACTAATGTAACAAAATTGTGCTATCAGTTTCGTGGAAATAAAATCGGGAGCATACTGCCCCTTACATCAAAAACAAAATCAACATGAAATGCTCTGTTTTGAGTTACGGTACAATTTTCAGATGTTCTCGAAGGTCCCTGCCGAGATAGTACCTCGACGACGATGATAGGACAGTTGTTCGGACGATGTGGTGATGTTTTGGAATTTTTGTAGGACTTGGAAGACCTGTTAGTGGCTAGGGATGAAAACGGAGCGGATACGGACGGAACTGAGTGGTGCCACATTTGTTTTCATATTTTTTTACGGAAGCGGAAACGAATACAGAAACCCCGGAAACAAATACAGAAACAAATATTGTCGGAAACAGATACAGACCGAATACGGTGCGGACACGGAACAGAAAGCATATGTCTGCCGGAACCAAGAGACCCCTTCAATAATGCAGGAAAACTCTACTAAACCAACAAACTTGTCAAATTTATAAGATGAAATAAAAATATAAGCATATATCATGATTAAATAGGGCCTAAACATGGTTGCTTTCATCTTTTTTTATTCAGATCTAAGTTATGCCTAAATGTTCCCACTAGAATTCCTGGTCCTGCTGGATTTGTAAAGCACTACGTAGTAAAAACGGAAAGTTCCGTATTGCCGGAAACGGAATTTCCGTTTCCGTGGTCATTCCGCCGGAATACGCTGTTCCGTTTCCGTTTCCGTTTCCGCATAAAAGTTTCCGTTTCCGTTTCCGTTTTGCAAAATTCCGCTTCCGTTTCCGTATTTCCATTCCGTTTCTGTTTTTTCGCGAAAAAGTCAGAAAGATTCCGTTCCGTTTTCATCCCTATTAGTGGCTACCTGAACCCGGCGCCTGTCGGCCACTAACTGTTCTGAAACTAAAAGTGAAAGGTACGTCTGTGTACGTAATGAGCCTCTGATTTTTCCTGCTCTGAGCTTGTCACGGCAAAGAACCTATTTTTTGCTTGGCATCCAGAATTCTAGATGATATGTGCCCCTGATATTTCTGCTCTGCGCTTGTCGCCGTCAGGAAACCTGTTCTTGTTCAGAGAAACCGTAACCAATCTTACAATCCTTTTTGCTGCTTGCACACCACTTAGTCTGGCTTTGCTTATCGCCGACCTAGCCCGATCAGAAAAAAAACAATGTTCTCGAGTTGTACATGCACTTAATCCTGATAGTGCTGTTTCAACGCTCCTCGTTTTCGTAGTGTATCATCTAGGCGCGCAGCGCCGACAGGAGAGCATGCACAGAGTTATCAATCCGGTGGGTGGGGCGAGGGTTGTCGGAGATCCACAGCGACTAGAACGCGCGCCATTGCGACGTCGAGGGCGATGACCGGGGAAGATGGCTGGGGTCTCTCTCGCCGCGTACATGTGGGTGGTGGAGCGGGAGCGGGAGCGGCGGCCGTAGACGTAGCTGGCCGGCCAAGCCGGGAAACGGATATGAGAATAGTGGTTTTGCCCGCATTATTGATATCCTGATAAGATGGGAGACCTGACCTGGAGAAGATATCAGGATATCTATATATGCTATCTGAACTGCATTGGGTAGACTGGATCATCTCAAATTTAAGGCGACAATGCCTTTTGTGTTTGAAGGAAATTAAGGCAATTATTCTGTGCCTAAGAGGAGGAGAGCTGCTTTGTCGGAGTTTTTTTTTTTTGAAATGGGGAGAAGCCCCAGCCTCTGCATCACGAGGATGCACACAGCTGTTTTATTACATCTTTTTCAAAGTATCAGGTTCCACTTATTACAACTCATGCATCAGAAAGAGTAGCGATAAACACTAGCCAGCGAAAAACAATAGGAATGAAACACTTATGCATCACTTAATCTATTGAAGATCTGCCAGCCAGCTAAGTTGTAGAATGCCCGAGCGACCGCCTCAAGCCGGCCACACCCAGAAGCCACTTCCTCCCGTTGCTCCAATGGGAGGAGGAAAGACCATGCGCCAAGTAGGGACGTAGCCTTGTAGATGACCTGCAAGTAATTCATACGTTTGGACTTGTTAAAAACTAAATCATTCCTACACGTCCACAGGGACCAAAGTATAGCACACACGCCTACTCGTACACGTGCTTTATCTATTTTTTGCATCCCTCTCAACCAATTCCCAAACATATTCGTGATATTGGTTGGTGGTGGTAAATCAAAAGTGAATTCGACAATTCTCCAAATGAAACGTGCTAGAGGACAGGTTAAAAACAAATGCTGAATTGACTCCGCTGAGTTACAAAATTCGCATTTAGTGCACCCTTTCCATTTTCTTTTAACCAAATTATCTTTGGTAAGGATTACCCTTTTATATAGGAACCACATAAAGATCTTAATCTTTAGAGGAACCTTTAGTTTCCAAATATATTTTCTCAAGAAGACCGTATGATCATTCAACATGTCATGATACATAGATTTTACTGAGAAAAGACCATTGGGAGTAAGATTCCATACAAAAACATCTTTCTCATCCGACAAAGTAACCTGCATTAGACGTTGCACCAAGTGTACCCATCTGTCCCAATTATTCCCAGCTAGATTACGCCTAAACTCCAAGTTTAGAGGTTGCGCTGCAAGTACAGTTGCTACCGAAACGTTTTTTCGGCGCACCAGATTAAAAAGAGAAGGGTACTGAACAGATAGAGACGTATTCCCTAACCAAACATCCTCCCAAAAACGAGTTGTCATTCCATTGCCCACAACAAAATGACCACGTGAAAAGAAAGCATCCTTGACAGCCATGATACCTTTCCAAAAAGGAGAATCCGTTGGATTACTTGTCGCTTGTGACAAGGATTTATTACTCAGATATTTATTATGTAACAATTCTTGCCACATCCCTTCCTCATTGAGAAGTTTATACAGCCATTTGCTTAATAAACAACTGTTTTTAACATCGAAAACTTCTACTCCCAAACCTCCCTGGTCCTTAGGTCTGCAAACAATATTCCATTTGGTTAAACGATACTTCTTTTTAATGTGATCACTATCCCAGAAGAAACGAGATCTATAAAAGTCCAATCTTTTCTGTACCCCTTTTGGTACTTGAAAGAAAGAGAGCATGAACATTGGTAAACTAGTGAGAACTGAGTTTATTAGTATAAGTCTGTCTCCGTATGAGAGTAACTTTCCTTGCCAACATCCAAACTTGCGTTCAAAACGATCCTCAATTGGTTTCCACTCACTATTGAGTAGACGCCTATAATGGATGGGAATACCAAGATATTTAAATGGTAGTGATCCGCATTCACAACCAAAAATATCCTTATAAGAGTTCACCTCGTCTTGCGCTTTACCAAAACAAAAGATCTCGCTCTTATGAAAGTTTATTTTCAAACCAGATAGTTGTTCGAAAATGCAAAGGATAAGCTTCATGTTAACAGCTTTCTGTAAATCATGTTCCAAAAAAAGTATTGTATCATCCGCATATTGTAAGATTGATACGCCCCCTTCCACAAGATGAGGCACCAGTCCACCGACTTGTCCATCAATCTTGGCTCTATTAATTAAAATAGCAAGCATATCTGCTACAATGTTAAAAAGAATAGGTGATAGGGGGTCTCCTTGCCGCAGCCCTTTTTTCGTTTGAAAATAATGGCCAATGTCGTCATTAACCCTTATTCCCACACTACCAAGCTGTACAAAATCTTCAATCATCTTACACCAGAGTTGATCAAAGCCCTTCATACGCAAAGCTTGTTGTAGAAAAGACCATTTAACCTTATCATAGGCCTTTTCAAAATCAATCTTGAATAAAACCCCATCCATTTTTTTCCTATGAAGTTCATGAATGGTTTCGTGTAGTACTACCACCCCCTCAAGAATATGTCTCCCTGGCATAAACGCAGTTTGAGTCGGTTTTACAACTTTGTCAACAACAGCAGAAATCCTATTTGTTCCAACCTTCGTAAAGATTTTGAAACTCACATTGAGTAAACAAATAGGTCGGTATTGCTGAATTTGAACCGCATTCTCCTTTTTAGGCAGCAATGTTATTATACCGAAATTTAATTTGTATAGATCAAGCTCTCCTGATTTTAACTGTACAAACATTGCCATTAGATCATCCTTGATAACGTTCCAAAACATTTGATAAAACTCAGCCGGAAACCCGTCTGGTCCTGGAGCTTTATTATGTTCCATTTGCATAATGGCATCATATACCTCCTTAGAAGTAAAATCTGCAACTAGGATGCTATTTTCCTCATCTGATAATTTCGGTATATCCTCAACTGAAGATTCATCTAAGGAAAAATTACTCGGTGCCGGTGCTCCAAATAATTTTTTGTAGTAATTTGAGATGTACAGTTTTAAATTATCTTGCCCTACAATAGTCCCCTCATCTTGTTCTAGCTGAAAGATTTTTTTCTTACGGTGTCTGCCATTAGCAATGAGGTGGAAGTATTTCGTATTACTTCCCCCTTCTTGAATAAATTTCACTTTAGCCCGCTGCGCCCATTTAATTTCCTCCTCCCTTCGGAGTTGCTCCAAACTAAGAGAGGCCCCTCTTAAAGTTTCCCGTTCCACACTAGTTAGGGACTGAGTTTCGGCCTTGACATCTAGTTGATCAATGATCCGACACAGTCTATCCCTCTCCTGCCTATACACACCACTTTTGTTCTTGGCCCATCCACGAAGGAAACGCCTGAGATGTCTAATTTTGTGTTGCCAAATTTGTATTGGGTAAAGTCCCGTGTGGACTGACTCCCATTCCCTCTTTATCATGTCATAGAAGCCCTCTTGACTCAACCAAGAAAGCTCAAAGGAAAATTTACTTGAGTTCCCTAAGTAAGATTGATCTCCTGATCAATTAACAAAGGGGTGTGATCAGACCCAGATCTTGTTAGGGCCTGAACCGAAACTAAAGGATATTTTTGCTCCCATTCAACCGTAGCTAGAATTCTATCCAATTTTTCGTAAGTGGGTGTGTCAAGCCGATTAGCCCAAGTGAACTGCCTTCCTGAGAGATCGATTTCTCTAAGGCTTAAGCATTCAATGATGGCATTAAACATAAATGGCCACCGGGCAGAAAACCTATCATTGTTTTTATCCTCTGGCCTACGCATGATATTGAAATCCCCTCCAACCAACAAAGGTAGAGGTTGGTTCTCACACATGCGAACCAACTCTGCTAAAAAGTCAGGCTTTTGTGAATCTTGGGCTGCACCGTATACAGCCACAAAGATCCATTCAAACCCATCAGCTTTAGACCGCAAATGAAGTTTAACCATATAATCTCCAGTGTCAACTTTTTTGACAGCAAGAGACGTAAAGTTAATACCAATTAGGATTCCTCCAGAACGTCCATGTGGAGGCAAACAGAACCACGTATAGTCCCGTCCCCCAGAAAGATGGTTTAAAAAGGATATCGTAAAGTTTGATCTCCCCGTTTCCAAAATGGCCACCACATCTAAATTTCGCTCTCTAATTGACTCCTGAATATACCAAATCTTACCCGGGTCTCTAAGCCCCTCACTATTCCAAATGAAAGCTCTCATTTCAAGAAGATTTTTTAATTTTAAACCTAGAGCTGCGACGAACGTTAGAGAAATCAATTTTCTTTTTAGCCCTAGACCTCTTAGCTTTCACTTGATGGGTGGAAAGATCCGTATGATCTTCCAGGTCCACAGCTTCTTCCTCTGTTAAATCTTCACAAAGTGCCGAAACTTTGGAAAGAAATAAGTTTTTAGGAGGCTCCTCTTCAGAAACAACCGTTTTGTGTAAAATAGTTAAGGATCTATCCTTTTCTAAAGCCATCACGTTAGAGAAAGATGTAGCAACTTGTGTTGGTGAACGTCCTAAATAAACCCCAAGCGAACTAGCCCTGTTAACTAATTCAGCCTCTGAAAAGTTTAAAATAGAAAATTTCGAATGTTTGGTACCTGAGGTAATAGGAGAATCACGCTTCTCAGCAATGTTCATTGCCCTCTCCAGAATAGGAACGTCGGCATTCGGTTGTGCCCGTAGACGAATACTCGAGCGCAGCCCCGCCGCAGAAGGTTCCGGGATCCCACCAAAAGTAACAATGTCCGCAATTGGTACCTTTGTGGGAGTCAGAAAAGTCTGGCCCACCCCAGCTACTTGTGACGGCGTGATCGAACTTTCCGGGCAGTAGATCAAATTTCCTTTTGGAGTCTTCTTGAAGCATGAAGACGGAGAGTTAGCGTCAGCTCCCAAGGCACCCACCGGTGCAGAAGGAGAGAGCACCCCTCGAGCAGACTGCATAAACGGCTGTGCCAAGGTGGGTACCGAGAGTACCGATGTTGGAGAAGAAGGTGCAGCATCCTCCAAAATAGAAGCAGCGACATCCGTAGCGAATGGGTCGGCAACCTGTTCCATGGCATGAAGATCTATTGCCTTGGCAGCAGCAGTCCCGGGTGAAGACGCGGTCGCCTCCACAACAAGGTCCGCAGCAGACACTGGTGGCTCTGCAGCTCCAGAGGGACCAGAAGCAGCAGCCCAGCTCCGTCCAACAGCAGTAAACAACGTGTCCCCAGTTTTTGATGCATCTTCAACGCCACCAGTAGCCTGAGCTAGTTCAGCAACAACATCCGTCGGCTGTAACCTTGCATCCTCTTCACTGCTGACAGCTGGAGGAGTAGGGGACTGAAACAAGCGTTTTGCCTCCAGACCGCTCACACCGTCGGCCACCCGCGCTTCCTCCTCCTCCATCATATCCGCCCAACGATTAGAAAACGAACCAAACCGTATGCTTGGTCCTAGAGCAGCAGTGCGTGTGTGCGATGCAGGCAAGATCACTCCAACAGATGGGGTAGTTGCTACCGTTGTAACAACAGGTTCAGCAGCAAACGTCCGTCCTTGAACATCCTTAGTCGGTTCAGTTGCATTGGTAATAGCTGCCTTTGGCTCAACGGATTTGTCAGAGTTCATCGGTCCTTGTGTCGATTCAGATTTTTTATCGTCCTTTCCACTAGCTCCATCATCTTCCTTCTCCTCTGGTGCCTGTGGCATGTCTTCCTCCACACTAGCCAGGATTTGTTCCTCTTCAAGCTCGAAAGAGAGGCGATATCCTTCACCCTTGAATAAGATATCTTTATGATAAGGAATGGCTGATATATCTCTCACTCTAAACAGACCACGTACCACATCAAACTTATTAGTGTAGGCCATATCTATTTTCTTTGTTTTCCCAAGCAAGTCTCCTAGACCCCATAGCGCCAAATAATCCTGTCTCAGGTCATCCGGTACTCCTCCAATCAAAACCCAAACATCCTCGAGCTGAAAGGATGGTTTTACCTCTGATTTCCACTCCTCAAACTCAACAGAACAGTCACTCTCTTTTGCCTCAAATTTTCCAAACCTAGTAGCCCTGATCAACTCCATCTTGCTAGGGAATTGTGTCTTGTACACATTTTCACCAACAGGCTGAACGTCCCAATGGAAATCATCATCGATAACAATCCAACGAAGCACTTCCACAATTTCTCCGTTGGGACAATCTACCGTCGGCGAGCTTCGACGCTGAACGGTGACCCTCGCGATTCCGGTGACGAGCATCGGAACGGATCCTCGCTCGCCTCACCACTTGGATCCATTCTTTAGGATCAAAGTCTTCCAGCAGAAAAGTTGTCGGAGACAACGCCGGCGATGGCGACAGCTCGATCTGCCGCTCCACCGCTGCAGAAGGATCGGAAGAAGACGTACCTTTACCTAGCAGGGGTTCCTCGCCATCGATGCTGAGCAGCTGCGCCGCCCTAGCCTGACGTTTGTGAAGCCTCTTCTCCATCCGACGGGAGATCGCCGGTAGATCCCGATGGGCGTCCACCTCCGGCGAGTCGCATAGGTACGACAGTCCGGATCCGGGGCCATCTTCTCCTCCGGCAGCTTCGTCTTCAGATTCCGGCGAGAGGCACCAGAATCGCCCTAACGGCTCCGCTCCGCCTTTTTCGGACATCCCACGTCCACGGCCACTTCGGGAGACAAGTGCAGATCATCCATCTCAAGTTCTCAACAAACACTGTGCCAAAGAAGTAGTATACCCTCACACCACGACATGGCGATGGCCGGGGGTCTCTCTCGCCGGCTCGCCGCGTACATGGCGGTGGTGGAACCGGAGCGGCGCACAGACGTCGCTGGCCCGGAAAAGGATAAGGATATCGAAGGAATGTTTTCGTCATGTTGGAAAATAAAGGTAATGATTTTGTGGATCAAAGCTAAAAGAGCAGCTGGGCCATGGGATTGTATACAGGAGTAGAGCGCCATCTCAACAGACATAGTGACAAGGAAGAGTGTAGGACGTTACGATTTATCTTTGTGCCTTTCAGTTACTAGTTGGGACTTTTTTCTTCGAATATAGGGCATAGCCCCCAGCTTTTCATTAAGAAAATCCGCACAGTGCAGTTGGATTCAGAACTGGACCCTTCTTACAACTTGCTTTTCCATACTATAAACAGAACCCGAAAAGCAACTCAGAATCTAGAGCAAACCACATCCACAAGGACAACTACATCAGAAACATAACTACAGCAGGGAACAAGTTATTTGTTGGGACTGACTCAGGATATTCGTCCTGCATAGATTTGCCTGTTTTGGGTGTGGGATTTAAGACGAACCAGATCAAATTCTTTTACTGGAAGGCTCACCTGATTAAATGTTCAGAAAAAAACAGGAATTTAAAATCAGCAAGCTGCAAATACTCTGAAAATTCAGAAACCACAAAAGCCCATTTGCTGAAAAAGATAAGAAAAATGGAGTGAGTCGACAATGGAGCATCATTTCTGAATGTGATCTTTGCTATATTACCAAAACTCAAACCATCCCAACTGTGATATTAAGTCACATATGCTCTATTATGTACATAAAGAGAACATGTATAAACTGCAGGCCAAACATATACAAGATTATATACCTACTGCTCGGACGAGCCGGAAGAATACCGTGAAAAGAATACCTACTCTGTGCATGCACCATGTACGTACCTCGATCATCTCTTCCTAACTACCACTAAACGGTAGAGTCAGTCTGCCCAGCCCATCAATTACATCCAGGTCCCTAGCCAGCTGGTCCCGTCCCGACGCCGAGCGTCTCCCGAGCTCCTTCACCGGCGAGCTCCCGTGGCTCCGGCACGCATCCCAGCTCCGGTGTGCCCTGCTGCCTCCCTGATGCCTTGGCTCACAGCTCTTGCTCCTGCCGTAGCTCCTCATCCTCCGGAAGCTCACGCGGTCCAGCATCTCGTGCTCACAGTCCGACAGCGGGCTCGGGCATGCCCCGTCACCGCCATTGTCGTTCATAGGAGACGTGTTATGCCTGGCGTCGTCGGGTTGTGCAGCCAGTTCCGACGAGCCTCTGCGGGAGGACCGGGACCGCTCCTGCCTCCCCGACTTGTTGTGCCCGTAGCCCCGGCTCTTCACCTGCAGCACCAGGTGGTGCAGCAGCACCACCAGCTCCAGCATGTGCCGCTCCGTCGCCGCCTTGTCAGCGTGGTGGAGCGTCTGGACCCGGGTCACGGCGTGCCGGGAGCTCGACTTCTCGTCCATCTCACTCCTGGAAATTAATACCGCTATGTACGTTAGGCTGTGTTGCAAACAAAGCGTAGAGCAGTAGATGATGTATCATGTATGATCGATGGGAAATTTCAAAGGGATAAGATGAGGTAATCATGGTATTTGAGACTGACCCGAAGTTTGCCCATTCGCCAACCCATCCAAATCCTTGGTGTGCTCTGGTACAAATGTGGAAAAACAGTGAGTTTTGGAAATTTTTAGGGAGAAACAATAACTATATATTCTCAGAAATCAGAAATTTTGTTTCGAGTAACCTCAGAAAATCAGAATGGTTGAAGTACCTTGTTGTGTTTTCTGCTATTGGCAGAATCCAGCGAAGGGTTTTCTGCATCTCAGCTTTGATTTGAGATACACTACGCTGCAGAGAATGACAAAGGATCACCGTTAGTAAAGTGCTTTGATGTACGAGTAATTGTGACAAAACCAAGACCTAGATCTTGTCAAGAAAATATGTGTAGATTGCCGATCACAATTTATAACATGCAAAATGTCTGCTTAGTATGCTATGTATTTTCTCCTTTGGATATCTTGCAGTTATGCTGGCCACGTGGACAACTGAACTTTTTCAGTGCTTCAGAACTGAATGCAGACATAAACTTAAAATCTACTATCGCTAAGGTCGACTCACTGTTCTGCTTTTGCACTATAGATTCCAGGTGCATAAATAAAAATAATATGCAGTTTAGTAACACAAACCTCCTCTTCGGTATTAACTGATTGCAACCGTGACCGCAGAGCCGACTTCACTGTTACTGGTAGTCCATGGTACAGGTTGTCCCTAGCGCTAGGAGGAAGAGAGAGTGGCCGAGAAACCTGTGTGTGTACACAATAGATTGAGAATGTTATGCACTATCTTATTTCTTAACAAATGACGCACCACAAATAGAAGGCTAAATATTGTAGGCTTTGGCATGTAGACTTTGCTGGTGAAATATATGCAATGAAAAATAAACATCACATGGGTCATCAATTAACTTACTATGTTTTCAATTTGATTGATAATATTAGCGTAATGTAGTGCCAGACCACAGGGGCCTAGCCTTTTGTTCAGAACTTGCTCGGTGACGTCTGTACCTACAGGACCTGTTTATTCATAGAGGTATCAGGATATTTTCAGATACATTTTGTGCGAACAATAAAGCAACCATTCAATTAGTACTTACCAGCTTCACCGAATGCATCCCGGATTTGCCTATCTAGAAAAATGACGATGTCAACAAGCTTTTCCACAATCTGGATATAGGATAACGCAAAGCAACATTAGCAGCCTTCAAAAGAAAGAAAAAAAGCAATATGCTACTAGTGTTTCATCATAAAGTATCTTAATAAAACAGTAGCAGGCATAACCCAGCAGACAGTATTACATAAAGCCAAGATATAATCATATAATAATGTAATGAAGAAAATGTGGATGAAGATAATTACATCCTCCAAAGGTCTTGACCACAAGGATTTCTTCTTCAGTTTTTTCACAAGATTCCTTTGGCGCTTCAGTTCACTGTGCAAAATCATAACACTCTCTGCAAAAAGCAAATATTGAATACAATAAATATCTGTAAGTTATAATCTGCGGGTCAAAATTAAGATTAACCATATAAAAATCATCGGTCTGGTTTTACCTCGTCTAGCTGCTGGTACAGACTCCTCTTCATGAAATTTTCTTTGAAAATCCTGCTCAAATCTATCCAGCGCGTGCAATTCATGGTAAAGCTCCTGCATACAGAACTAGCTCATCAGCATAATTTTCAAGCCAGTGTATGAATACAAAAAATAGCTTGATCCTAAGTGTTCAATAATGTGAAGTACAGTAGTAATGATGACAATGCCACTTCTAGCAAGCACAAGCAGCTCCCAGAGTATAGAATTGTGGAAATTAAGTAGAAACATACAGAAGTGTTTTCAGCCAAACTAATCAACTGCTGGACGGTAGTTTCGATATGTTCTTTTGAATGATCCTGGGGCATGAATTCTTTCTTTAACCTGCATATCAGAGTAACTTAGTGCTCAGAACAAGAAGTGCTGATAGGATTGCAAACACTGACATGTCGAAATGAAATGCAGAATTCTGAGAGGCATACTTCTCAAAATAGCGTCCCAAGTTATGCCAAATAGGGTCTTTACACAGGTCACCAAATCGAATTACTTCTCTTGAAAGGATGGCTAGTTCTTCCCTGTTGGGTTACATTTAAAATCCACATCAACCACGTTTACGGTAAGACGAATCAACAAAATACGAAAGACTAATGTTTAACCAACCATACCTCTTGTCGATAGCAGCAATATGCAAGAGTTCACTCGGATTTGAGGAAATCAATATCCGCACACCGTCTGAATGCAAAATTTCCTCTTTCAGCTCCTTTATACTTTCGTCGGAGCATGATCGGCACAAGTTGGAAGCTTTAGCTATTGTATTCGCGACTTCGAATGCCAGAATATCGACTTTATTTCCTCGATTCGTTCCGCCATAGAGAAACCCGCTACCATGATTCAAACTCGCGATGCCACTGCCGAGGGTATCTAACACGTCGACAGCCTTCTCCAGTCCAGCAATGCTGGCTCTTCCTAAGAATGTACCTGTTTCGGATACCTGGCATAACTTAGTATGTCAGAGTTGATGGGAAAAAGGATTGGACCGTGAAGAAAAGGAATACATGCTATAGCACAAAGCAAATGAAATAAGGAGAGACTTATTGAGAAAAAGTAGAAGGAGAAATGCTTGTCCCTTTAAGAATAACAGTTGTTATAGCTTGTATAAATATAATTTCCTATTTTTATTTCAGTATGATCTTTCCGAAAAAAAATTAGATAAGGGGGTGCGGATCCCCGGCCTCTGCATCAAAATGATGCACATAGCCATGATCTTTCCGATTTGAACTGCATGCTACTCCTTTAAGGCTGTTCCACAACCATTCCGAGGGAAATTTTGTGCTGCCAAAGGCTACCCCAGATGCTCACTGGCCGGATCAAAGCAGACCTGGAACATGCGCTGCCACCAGAACATTGGAAATATGCGGATCGACAACCGAGCACGTCGAACTCCATCAACCAGATACTTGACAGTACCATGTCATGCAGTGTAGATTTTTCATCCCACAACATTCAAGTTCAGTTGCGCTATCATTCACCGCTTATCTGAATCGTTCCAACAGTAACATAAACCACGATTGCTTATTCCTTTTTCATCACGCAGTCTGTACTTCACCATCCAGTGCTAGGTTCCTTGTAGCTGTAAATGTTTTGCGCAGTAGTGTCTCAAAGCTCCACTGATGGATGATGGCATGGAAAAAACTGGTAGACGGACGCAAGCAACAGAGACATAAGTTCATGTCCATGATCTGCACCGTGGTGTCTCAAGCCCAATTGATTGCTTGCAAGGAAACTAGCAAGCAACATAGGTTTTAGTTCCTGCCCATGATCTGCACAGTAGTAGCATCTCAAGCTCCATTGATAGATGGCACTGAAAGGGGTTGAGATTCGCTGACTTTGCCCCCGCTGACGTTGAGTCACTTACGTGTGGGCCCCACACATGGTGGGCCCCACATGTAAGTGACTCAAAGTCAGGCAAAGTCAGCGGATGCAACGTCAGCGAATCCGCGCCCACTGAAAGCACTAGAGGCAGAAGTTTATGCCCATGATTTGCACAGTGCTAGTATCTCAAGCTCTATTGATAGATGGCACTGAAAGCAACAGAGGTAGAAGTTTTCTGTCCATGATTTGCACAGTGCTAGTAGAAATCTCAATCTCCATTGATGGATGGGTGGCCATTGAAGAAGGAACGGTCAACAGAAGCAACAGAGGCAGAAGTTTCTGTCCGTGTCACTGGCCCAATCCAATGGGTACGCAGACCATGGGTGGTGACAGCAACCCTCCGCATAATAATCTGAGCGGAACACCGTGTGACCAGGCTTCCAATGTGAAAAGATTACGGCCGCCTAGATTGACTTCACATTGCGTCTGGACTCCTCCGCATACTCCAGCGACCTCGTTTTTTTTTCTTCTCTGGCTCTGCTCCCCCATGTTCCGGCGATTGATTATTCCCCGATGTTCGTCGGAATCGAGCTAGTTTCTGTCCGGCCGGAGAAAGCTATGTCGAAGTTGCGCAGCAAATTGGCAGCTTTATTCTGAAACAATTAGCCATGGCTGGCACGCTTCGCCGGAAGCACACATGATAACTGCCTGAAACAACTATCAGCCATGGCAGGCCTCGCCGCGCAAGATTCCACTGTGGCCAGTACCAATCTGCCGGCAAGGCGGGTTGCAACTCAGAGGCCCGCCTGTGAACGCTGTAGACTACTGAAAATTTTCTCACGACCGTCGACCGTCGAACGAACCTGCGCGCTGCGGCCGGCGCGGCGAGCACCCACGCCTCCAGCGAGCTTACATGGCGATGGGGGAGTAGTGAACAGAGTAAAGAGGCGACGGCGGGGTGAGTGAGTAGGTACCTTGTGGGAGGCGTGCGGCTTGTACGGTGGGCGGGCGGCGAGCTCCCCGGAGTCGTAGTCCCCGGGGCCGTACCTGCCCCGCCGCGCGTCGTAGACCGCCCCGAGCGACGCCTGCTGCTGCTGGGCCGGCCGCGCCGCCGACCCCGGCTCGTCCCGCTCCCGCCTCGAGTACACGCACCCCATGGCGCAACGGCAATAAAATCTCTCTGGTGGACGACTAGCTCGCCGGCGAGTTGGGTGGTGAACTGGTGATCGAGCCCGGAGGAGGGGGATGGAATGGGACGGAGGCAGCTAGCTCCGGCCGTGTACTACTTGGAAAGCTGGAATTTTTCTTTCTTCTGGTCGTCGTTGGTCGCCGTCGAGCTGCGTTCGCAACCTTTGACTTGGTTCCCTGCTCCCCACGCTGTTGTCTGTCCTCGGACTAAAACTAGCTTGCTTGCTTGCTTCCTCTACTCTCTAGCTTCCCTTTCTCAACTAGTCACCTTACAAGTTCTCAACAAAAAAAAAAACTAGTCACCTTACAGCATGTGTGTTTATAACTAATTGTATCATCATAGTATCATTACTTGTAAATGTTGCGTCAAGTTTGTTTAATCACGGTTATTTTGACGATAAACATTATGCTACCATCATCCATCACCGTATCAGCTATACTTCCCCACCAGACGATTCACCGCTCTCCTTATTGCCACCTTGGAGATCGCCGCTGACAAGGTGGACGAGGAGACGACAAAACATTTTTCTTGTTCCACACAACGCCGTCATAATGTCGCCAACGGACGGTAAAACTCTACCTTTGACTTGTTCCATCCTTCACTTCTTTTTTCTTGCTCTAGCTTCTTTCCCCACCACGAGGTGATGCCAAAAGGTTGTGTGGATATTTTTGTATCACAATGGATAAACATTGAGACAGCATCATGCAACTCTTGCTCCATCCAAGTGGTATAATTTGAAGTTAGTTGTGTATATGCTTGATGTTTGAGCTTTATGGGCTCTTGATGTCGGGCCGATAGAACATATGTGTATCTTTGTGTCATTTTAGTATCTTCATGCGTCAATGAAGCATCTACAAGGGAGGCAAACTTTTATTTTCAAAGTTAGTTTTGTACCATGCGAATGCCACTTCTATTTCGGTTCAAACTTATTTTGTACCATGCTTACCGTCCGTATTAAGAAACTGACAATTGGCAGGTTAAGCAAGTGTGTTCCTAGGACCGTTGCAATCTTCAGTATGTTATGGTCCTCTCCGTTAAGAAACTATAAAACGAAAATGTATCAATCTACCCATTAAAACGTCAGTATTAAGAAACTGACAATTGGCAGGTTAAGCAAGTGTGTTCCTAGGACCGTTGCAATCTTCAGTATGTTATGGTCCTCTCCGTTAGAAACTACTCCCTCCGTTCCAATTTAGATGACTTATATTTGAGTGTATCTATACATATAATATGTCTAGATACATCCACATGTGAGTCATCTAAATTAGAACGGAGGGAGTATAAAACGAAAATGTATCAATCTACCCATTAAAACGTGCCCATGTGAATCCGAAAAGCTACAACATTCGATCCAAAAGCGAGGAAATACAAGTCTTGGGTGTGTTTGACATTTTCCATTTCCTCCTGAACTTAAGTTTCATTTTTATATTCGCGGCCATTCCGTCTTGTCAACCGTGGCAGAGCACGTGGTGTTTGATCGTCCATGAACAGTCGCTGCTATATTGAATCTGCGACAGTGATGTCTCCATGGAGTCGAGTGCTTGAACAAGTCCGCGTTATTTTTTTTTTTTTTTGCGAAACACAGTACAAACATAGACGCTCACATACACGTGCACACACTCACCCCTATGAACGCAGGCACACACACCCTACCCCTATGAGCACCTCCGAAGTACCGAGCCGGCGGGTCGTGTCTTGAGATTGACGAAGTCACCACAGACAGCTCGCTGTCGACGGAAACATCGCCTCCCACTGAACAAAATTCCGCCTAAATGAGAAACACCTGCGTCAAACTCTGGTGGGTTGGAGGTACAACCACCCTTCTAACCCCACAGGCAAGTTCTCACAAGTTGGCGTTATTAGCCAGATGCAGATAGTACATTTGATTTGAAGCGCATTAACTTTGATTATTATCTACCGTGTGCTGTTATGTACTACTGCCACGTGGAAGATTACGAATGAAAGCGTATTAAATTCTTTGTTTAATCTGGTCTAAGATAGCATGCGCGATCAGGCGTTTGACCAACCGATCGGGTCACATCGCATACAACGCGCACGTACCGTCTCAAGTTCAACTCTGCACGTACATACGGCGCCGGTTCTAAAATTACGTGGAACAAAAATTATTTTGGGATGAAATTGTGGTACTCCGGAACTTTGATATGTAGCTGTATTTGAATGTGATTATCGACTTCCAAAGTAATCGGAGGGAGTATGTTTGAATGTGCGAATACAAATACTCCATCCATTTCAAATTAGCTGGCTTCGATTTTTCCAAATATTTATGAATTTAGACATGTTACATGTATAGATATATTCACATGTGTGAATAAATCAAAGTCATCTAATTGGAACGGACGGTGTATTAGTTTTATGTAGCTCAGAATACAAAGCATTTGAATGTGATTTTCGGCTTTTACGTTGAATACACTTCTGGCTAGCTACCGGATGTTTTCCAGATTTTTTAAAACTCTTAAACAATTTTTAAAGCTACCGGATCATTGGAACTCGGTAGCATGAAATCTCTCGTGACGATCCTTATACAAAAAGAAAAGTGCAACGTGACCGGAGGCGTTTTTTTTTTTTTGAATTTTTCCATATATATTAAACGAACAAAGAGTACACGATTACACCGATTACAAAAACAATACTAAAAAAGACGAGCAAATCTATGAGATCTTCAAGCCATTTCTTTCTCCATGACACAATCTTGTACTTTTCTGAAGGCAGCCGTAGAACAATGCCAAAAACTTCAAACCACATACCTGCGAATACCGACGAAGGTTCTCCCCTTTTTAATTTTGAGCCGCAATGCCAAGGCTTTGTGCACGCACACAACCATTAAATTTATCAAGCAACATCGGCAAGAGAACCACCACTGATATTCCAGGGACAAATAACCGAGCCACTTTGTCGACGTCGTTAGGAGCCGAGAGAACGAATCAACATTGCCGAAGACGTAGTAGCCGGGATAGATAACGCGAGGACAAACCTCCTCGCGGCAATCATGAGAAACAATCCAAGATTGATCTGGCAAAGCAAGATCTGAAAAACCATACCTAGATAAACTTAATCTTCCAAAACCACCGTTGACGTCGGGAAGGAGATCTCGCCGACGAACGAAGTGCGGAGGATCACTTATTGCAGACGATGCCATCTCCATTGACGTAGAATACAAGAACCAAAACCAAACTCTAACATTAGGGACCTTAGTATAGCGCCCTGCACAGATCCGAGGTCCCCACCCCTCCTAGTGCCAGAGCGGCACCCAAAGGAGGTGAGGACCCGTCAATTCTTAGACGATGTCAACGATGAAGATGCAGGCGGCGACGGCTAGGATTTGAAACCCTAGTCACCGCCTCTCTTTCTTCTTTCCGTCCGTAGAGTCTTTTTTCTTCTTCTAGTACGATCCGCCGTGACCGGAGGCGTTGGTCACGTCAACGAGAGCACTGTGCGAGGAACACCCACACCACATGCTGGTCGGCAAAAGGGACTGAAGCGGGCGGTCTGGCACGGCGCGGCGCGGTATGGACCGTTGGATGGGCGAATGAGAGCCTGGTGAGATGTCAGGATGGATTCGATGTTGCTTCGAAGTCGTGCATCGACCAATCTCGGTCGATGTCAATTTACTAGATTCGAACGGCGCGGCTCGCCGCGCGGCGCTTGTTGCTTCTTTAAATTACTTGCCCGTGGTTACACCATTTATACAGATCACTTAAAGGACATTTATGTCCCTATGAATTTGAACACAGTTATACAGAGCCTTAGGCAACAGGAAGAAGAAAAGAAATGGTGAAGTTCAATTTTAGGAATTCTCTAACGATGAAAAAACTAAACTTCGTAGGTCTTAACTTACACGGACTGGCACCGAGCTCTATGAGAACTGAACAAATAATCTATGGTTAACCGGTTCGATGTACTTTAAGTATATCAGTTACGCGGTACGAAACAAAGAAAATCTTGTTCATAATGAAATTTTGATGAATTCTTTAATGCAGAGCATACACAAATGCTAAATAAAATTCACTCCCTAACTATGAGCATACACAGATTCGAACCGGCTCCCCGGCAGCACTTGGTTCATTAATTCTTTTGCCCATAACTGCGACATTTTATACATATTATTAAAAAGAATGGCAAAAAGATGGTTATATCCAAATTTATAAGCAAAATAGGATGGTAATTTTTTGCGCGCCTCCTGTAAGTTCTTTTAATATTTGCCCATAATTCTCATATATTATATAGGTGACTAAGAAGATGGTCACTATCAAAAAATATAAGATAACCAAAATAGTTAAGAATCATCATACACAAATGATTCTCATATAGAGCACATAATCATTCTCATATAGAGCACACATGTCAAGAATCTAAAAACAAAACCGGAGACGGTTGAGCACCATGTTCTATAACTAATTCCTGCATAATTATACACAAGCGATTATAATAACACAGGTCACTCAGTTGCTAAAACCAAATACTCAAGGACAACACTTAGTGATTTTACACAAAATCACAGAAGCAACCCCAGATGGCGAAAGTTGGGAGATATATTACAATGGGTTCGTCTATGATAAGGCAAATGACAACATGATAAAACTGTGAGGAATAGTATAGGCCACACAATCGGCAAAGGGTAAATAAGTTCAATGCATGTTGTTTTTTCTTCCTAGCAGCTAGCATCTCCGGACTACCCGATCCATCAGTAGAACGAGATAGAAGTTTCCCGACCATTGAGATCTTCCTTTTTTAGGCTAATCTCTAACCATAGAAATAGGACTTGATGCTCTCGCAGGTGCAGAAGGAGTCAAAAACGTCATTTATTTCGTAGTGGAAAAACTGCCATCTCAGTATAACCTGAAGCTAGCAGAGCTTTAGCCATTGGACCACATCCATCCATCCTCCTACTTAAACAGTGACGCATTTTCTTGTTCGTTCTTCGAATTACGCTAGTGGAGACTAATTCCTTCCGGCTAATGAAGATACTACCCCAGTCTTCCCATTCATTCCCAGTGAATCCTTCTTATCCCTTTTCATTGAACGAACCAAGTTCACCTATACGAGAGTGAGGAATAGAAATCCTACAATCAACTTCCCACTTTTGATGTCCCGTTTGACGATTCTGCTGCGTCTTTAGAAAAAGAAAAAGGAGAAGGTCAGAAAAGCTATTACCACACAACCCAACATCGGTACATAAAAGCACCACATGTTCAATTAGAACTAACACGGTCATAAGGTTATTACAAACAAATTTAACAAGAGTCGCATGTCGATCAAGATGAACTTAGTCTAGGCACCAAGTGCACACCCTTGCCACAAACAACATAACGTCAAATATGAAGGTCAAATGGGTTCATCGTCACCAATCTCGTCACCGACCTCCAGCAGATGTATGATCATTCAAAAGTATGTCAATCATGGCAACCATGGAAGCAGCATTTCTAGAACAAATTCACAGTTAGAACAAAATAACCCTGCAAGATGGTGCATCTGGTGAGGCACACCAGGTCTAACAGGTTTGAGGAGTGTATATCATTCATACCTGACATAACTTGGAGAATTCTTCCCCTGGTGGACCAGCCATAGCTCTCATATATTGTGTTCTATGCCTCTCTTTATCCCTCTAATTAGGACGTGTAAAATATCCCAAGAAGTCATCATATCAATAAATTTGGCCCAATTGAGGACCATGGTACAACATATAACATTGAAATATCTGAATAGACACATGTCCACTAAAATATGAAATTATATTCCGGAAAATAGGTAGTAGATCATTGATAGTATACACCTATATTGTTGGATAAGTCTATGTACTATAGTCTTGTGGGGTTTGGTCTTTGGTCTGTGGTCTTTGTGGGACTACATCACATGGTCCTTTGTGCCAAGGACTGGCAGTTAAAGATAGCATCTAGGACAGGCAGTTAGGATAGCTTCAAGGACTGGCTGTTAGGACAACATCACTCTTGACTAGCTTTTAGACTAGCATCTTAGACTAGCACTTAGCATATTCGTGGCTGGCTAGCAGCCTATAAGTATGTAACCCCAACCTCTCTGGTTGGTATGCCATTGTGTGAGAAATAAACCAACGAAAATTGCCCCAACTCTCCAAGTGTCATCCTCTCTCAATGAGAGTAAGCCTGAAACAACTAACAAGTGGTATCAGAGCAAGGATATCTTGCAGCCTGAGCATTTCCTGTTCACCTCTTTCTCCGGGAGCTGAGCAGCCCCAGCCGGTAGCAGCAGTTGCTCCGACTGTCCCTGGTTACTCCCCTCCCTCCGGGTTGTTGAGCAGCGGCTCTCCTCCATCTTGACGAGCCAAAGGCGCACGCCCTCCTTGGCGATGGCTCCGGTAAGGACAAGACCGGCGGGTGGTGCCTCGACACCGGCGCCACCCACCACATGACCGGTCGACGGGAGTTCTTCGCCGAGCTCGACTCCGACGTACGAGGCTCCGTCAAGTTTTGGGATGCCTCCGGCGTAGAGATCAAGGGCGTCGGCTCCGTCATCTTCATCGCCAAGACCGGAGAGCATCGGCTGCTCACCGGTGTCTACTACATCCCCGCGCTGAGGAACTCCATCATCAGCCTGGGACAGCTGGACGAGAACGGCTCGCGTGTGCTGATCGAGCATGGGATCCTACGCATCTGGGATCGCCATCATCGCCTTCTTGCCAAGGTAACCAGAGGCGCAAACCGGCTCTACGTCCTTGATGTGCAGGTGGCACAACCCATCTGTCTCGCTGCTCGTCGGGATGACGAGGCGTGGCAGTGGCATGAGCGCTTCGGGCATCTTCATTTCGAGGCCCTGAAGCGGCTCAGTACCAAGGAGATGGTATGAGGCTTGCCATGCCTCAACCATGTGGAGCAGTTCTGCGACGTCTGTGTGTTGACGAAGCACAGACGACTCCCTTTTCCCCAGCAGGCGAGCTTCAGAGCCAAGGAGAAGCTCGAGCTCATGCACGGGGATCTGTGTGGCCTGGTGACACCGGCCACGCCAGGAGGACGACGCTACTTCTTGCTGCTCGTCGACGACCTCTCCCGCTACATGTGGGTGGTGATCCTCGGCAGCAAGGGGGAGGCAGCGGACGCCATCACGCGCGCAGGTTGCTGCAGAGGCGGAGTGCGGCCGCAAGCTGCGTGTGCTCCGCACCGACAACCACGGCGAATTCACAGCAGCTGAGTTTGCGTCGTACTGCGCTGATAGAGGCATCCAGCGCCACTACTCTGCGCCGTACAGCCCACAACAAAATGGTGTTGTCGAGCGGCGCAACCAGACGGTTGTGGGATGACTCGGGCCCTCCTCAAGCAGAGAGGGATGCCGGCTGTTTTCTGGGCAGAGGCAGTGTTCACAGCCGTCTACATCCTCAACCGCTCACCCACCAAGGCACTCGATGGCAGGACGCCGTATGAGGCTTGGCATGGGCGGAAGCCGGCAGTCTCCCACCTGCGGGTCTTTGGCTGCCTCGCGTTCGCCAAGGAGCTTACTCACATTGGCAAGCTCGATGACAGGAGCACTCCTGGAGTGTTCATCGGCTACTCGGAGGGCTCGAAGGCCTACCGCATCCTCGACCCAAAGACGCAGCGTGTGCGCACGGCGCGAGACGCCGTGTTCGATGAAGGGCGAGGATGGGCGGGGGATTAGGCGGTGGACGACGGCTCGACTCCGACGTGCGACAACTTCACTATCGAGTATGTCCACTTCGAGGAGGCCGGGGGAGTAGGCAGCTCCTCTCAGCTGAGCACGCCTACTTCAGCCGCCAAGTCCCCATCGACCCCGGTGTTGGCTACACCGGCGACACCACAGCCGGCAACGCCACGTACTCCAGCACCAGCGGCCACTCCTCCGGGCGCATCTACACCACCACCAGCTCACTCCGAGCACAACCCGGTGGAGTTCGCCTCTCCGCTCTTTCAAGACGAGGAGCGGGTCGACGCATATCATGACGAGGAGCTGCTGCGGTACCGTACGATGGAGAACCTACTCGGTGACCAACCGGTACCGGGACTGGTGCCACGTGACCTGGAGGCGCAGCTGCAGCTTGCCCGTGACGACAGTGAGCCTTAGTCTTTTGCAGAGGCTGAAAGGGACGCGGCATGGCGCGCCGCGATGCAGGTGGAGATGGATGCGGTCAAGGAGAACCGCACCTGGGAGCTTGCTGACCTCCCTCGTGGTCATCGCGCGATCACCCTGAAATGGGTGTTCAAGTTGAAGAGGGATGAGGCCGGAGCCATTGTCAAGCACAAGCCTCGCTTGGTGGCACGAGGTTTCTTGCAGCAGGAGGGGGTCGATTTCGACGACGCCTTCGCTCCCATGGCACGGATGGAGTCCGTGCGACTCCTTCTTGCGCTAGCTGCCCAAGAGGGCTGGCGTGTCCATCACATGGATGTCAAGTCGGCCTTCCTCAACGACGACTTGAAGGAGGAGGTTTACGTGCAGCAGCCGCCGAGGTTCACGATTCCCGGCCAGGAGGGCAAGGTACTCCGTCTGCACAAGGCTCTGTATGGCCTAAGGCAGGCAGCAAGGGCATGGAATGCCAAGTTGGATTCCACACTCAAGAAGATGGGTTTCGAGCAAAGCCCGCACGAGGCGGCCGTCTACCGACGGGACAGTGGAGGAAATGCTCTGTTGGTGGGCGTCTACGTCGACGACTTGGTGATCACCGGCATCAAGGATGCAGAGGTGGCAGCGTTCAAACAGGAAATGAAGGCCGCCTTCCAGATGAGTGATCTGGGGCTCCTCTCCTTCTATCTGGGGATCGAGGTGCACCAGGACCACTCCGGGATCACGCTTCGACAGACCGCCTACGCCAAGCGCATCGTTGAGCTAGCTAAGCTCACCGACTGCAACCCAGCCCTCTCTTCGATTGAGGAGAGGCTGAAACTGAGCCGCGACAGCAAGACAAAGGAAGTGGACGTAACACAGTACCGGCGTCTTGTGGGGAGCCTTCGCTGCCTCAACCACACTCGGCCGAACTTGGCGTTCTCCGTCGGCTATGTTAGTCGGTTCATGCAGCGACCGACGACGGAGCACGAGCAGGCTGTGAAGAGGATCATCCGCTACATTGCGGGGACTCTTGACCACGGCCTTCACTACCCTAGGTGTCCTGGGGCGGCAGACTTCGTTGGGTACAGCGACAGCGACCACGCCGGCGACATCGACACCAGCAAGAGCACAAGCGGGATCCTCTTCTTCCTCGGCAAGTGCCTCGTGAGCTGGCAGTCGGTCAAGCAACAGGTGGTTGCTCTGTCCAGCTGTGAGGCTGAGTACATAGCAGCCTCCACTGCCTGCGCTCAGGCGCTCTGGCTCGCTCGACTTCTTGGTGATCTCCTCGGTCGAGACACTAGAGCAGTGCAGCTCACGGTGGACAGCAAGTCCGCTCTGGCTCTGGCAAAGAACCCCGTTTTTCACGAACGGAGCAAGCACATCCAGCTGAGGCATCATTTCATCTGAGGCTGCTTGGAGGAAGGGAGCATCAAGGCGAGCTACATCAACACCACGGATCAGCTCGCCGATCTGCTCACCAAGCCCCTTGGGAGGATCAAGTTCCTTGAACTCTCCAGGATTGGGATGGTCCAGCCCTCCCACAAGATGACGCACAAGACTTAGGGGGAGAATGTTGGATAAGTCTATGTACTATGGTCTTGTGGGGTTTGGTCTTTGGTCTGTGGTCTTTGTGGGACTACAGCACAGGGTCCTTTGTGTCAAGGACTGGCAGTTAAAGATAGCATCTAGGACAGGCAGTTAGGATAGCTTCAGGGACTGGCTGTTAGGATCTGGTTGTTAGGACAACATCACTCTTGACTAGCTTTTAGACTAGCATCTTAGACTAGCACCTAGCATATTCGTGGCTGGCTAGCAGATAAGTATGTAACCCCAACCTCTCAGGTTGGTATGCCATTGTGTGAGAAATAAACCAACGAAAATTGCCCCAACTCTCCAAGTGTCATCCTCTCTCAATGAGAGTAAGCCTGAAACAACTAACATAGATGATTCTTCAAACCTGGAACAACCCACGTCGTTCAATATTGTTGAAAAGCTGCTTATTTGAGACCACAAATTTGCAACCCGACAAATAAAAAGGATGTAAATTGATTGAAAAGCAAACAATGATTTTGTGGTTTTTCCTAGAGACAAACAATGATTGATTATTATCTTAATTTTTTCGCCTAAACACAGAAAGACAGAAACGGGAAGAATTCGTGCTACAGTTAAAACCTGATATGAACTGAAGAAATTATGAATTGTCAAAAAAGGAAAAGAGCAAGGGCATCCTCAATCCTCGTAGTAACAGACTATTTTTTTGTGCAGGCTATCATGTTGACATCATTAAGTGATCCTTCCAAATAACAGTGAACTTCATTAACTGATCCTTCCAAATACAGGTGATCCTAATTCGGCAATTTCTCCCTTCGTATCAGTTTTCACAGCATAATACGGCATCGAGCTAAGTTGCCTACAAAACCCTACAAAATCACCTTAAGGTCTAGAACTCGGGACATGGAAAGCACTTACTCAAAAAAAAAAACCAAAGCATGAGATGTTTGACATGTAAAAATCTTGAGGTCCTGTTACATCATGAGAAGAAAAACCTGGCCATATGTAATTGTGAAACACATATCATAACAATGCTAGAGGGAAAAACAATCAGCAAATGATTCAAATTGACCAAACTATGCAAGCACAACTTTTTTTTGAAAGATCCAGCAATTGCTGGCTTTTCGATTAATAGCAGATAGAATATGTACAAGCAGCCCTTAGGCAAAAGAATAACCGAAAAGAAGAATAAGAGAAAAAAGCCATGAAACAAAACGCTACAAAACTTCTTCCGAGGCCGCCGCCTCGGCGCACAACCACCGTCCGGGGCCGCCGCCCCGGCATCCTCCAACCTCACCGGCGAGCTACGCTACACGGGCTCCCACAAAGCACCAAGTACTTCAAGGCAGTGTCTTCAAGAAGATAACGACGAGGACGCCGCCACCGCCCACTCCAACGGAGTTGGGTTTTCACCCGAAGAAATCTTGGCCTTCGAGGAGTGGAGAGGGCCGGGGTTCCACAACGATGCCTTCAAGAAGAAGTAGCGACGCGCTGAGGCGTCGTCATCGTCGGCACCAAAGAAAAAACCGGTGCAAGGCTTTCGCCCGGAACACCTAGACCTCGCCACGTGAGCCGGAGCGGAACCTCACCGGTGAACAGCCAACTCCCGCAACGACCGCATCAGCCGCGGCAGACCAAAGTCACCACCATTCCGGGGCCGCCGCCCCGGCATGCCAAGGCTAAGGACCTGGGCGTGAGGCCCAGATCGCTACCTGCTGCAGCTCCAAAGTCGAAGACCAACTGGGATCTGGTCCTCGAACCTCGATCCTCTACATCCAGCAGCGGAGCACCACCGTCCCGGGGCCACCGCCCCGGCATCCTCGCAGAAGAGACCTCGCCGGCCGCCGCCATGACGCAAGCGAGGGCGCCGCAGCCTCCTGCCGCACCCTTGGAGACCTAATCTACACACTAGAGGCCGCACCCCAGCCCTTTGTTGCGCCGCCGTGGTCGCACTGTACTGCCGCATCGAAGGGATACTGCCGACCCAAAGAGACGCTGCCGCCGGGGCAGCGAGCGCATAGTCACTGCCCCACGGCCACCGGCAGAGTGCGCCGCTCGCACTCCTCGAAGACCTCACCCACGCCAGATCGACGGGACCTCGGACCCGCCAGGCCCAGATCGGGCCCTCTTAGGCCCATATCTGGCCCGCGCGGCCGAGCTCGCGCAGCCACCGCGTCCATGGCGACCGCCGCCTGCTCGGGCCGTGGTGCTGCCCACACGGCCACCACGGCCGCTGACCTTGCCGAAGAAACTCGGGGCCGCCGCCCCGGCGCTCTAGCTCCGCCGCGAACAACATGACGTCCAGGGGCCGCGTCGCTCCAGCCGGAGACCCCCGCGCACGAGGGAGGAGGGCCCGCCGCCAGCGGCTGCGCCTGACGGCGGCGAGGAAGAGGACGAAACGGGGGCTGGGAGGTGGCCGCGCTGTGGTCGCCCGTATCGCCCCCCTGGGAGCGACGCGGGGACTCGAGTGTCTCTCCTTACTGTAATAAATAACCAGGCAAGCACAACTTAACTTAGCATAACAATGCTAGCAGCGGCTGTACATTTAGTGTTCATTCCAAAAGATGCAAAATTTAAATATATAGTCATGCACAATCACTTTGCTGCTGCATGGTGTGAAAGGAAAAAACTTCTAGTTGGGTGCTCACCTTGATGTTGCAAAGTGACATTAGTTTTAGAGAGTTCAGGAAATCAAACTTCAGGATGTCGATGTCAAGACTGATTTCAGATACAGAACACTTCCAGCAAGGGAATATAGGTAGATGGAACTTGGATATAAACTATAAACCTTGCCAGGTCGAGTTACTCCAGCTCATCCAGCATGTTGGTCAGCCTGCACTCTATTTATTCATGAGAAAATCAGTAAATATTTACACTATAGCTAGACATCATTGAGTGGAAGTAATCTGACAATAAATCAGGAGAAGACTGGCAGCTATAGAGGGCATATTCCAAGAAATTTATCTGCTAATCCGTACTACGTCAAGTGAATACATTCCAGCTGACCGATTATAATGACTTTGCTTTCCGTGGCTAGCTTGGTTCAGTTTGGTTAGATCAGAATGAGCAAAACCTGCTAAGTAGTAGTAGAACCTGCATAATCAAAAGAAAATTTTCATATAACAACACAAGGTGAACAAAAAATCGCATCTATACATCAGCATAAAGACACTATCTGTATATATAAATGCCAAACGATGATCTATATTAGCACATCCAAACGATGAGCTATAGAGGGCATACAAATTCACCAAATTATGCAAGCACGTATATATGTATGAAAGGATCGGTTCAGACCAACAAACCTACATGCTCGATACTCAAAACATCACTAAAATAGTAGTAAGTCGCATAATCTAAAATGAAACATACTACCTCTTGATCCCAGATATCAAACTGAAGCTTCTTCTCCGAAGCTCGGCTTGGTCGAACTCCTTGCCACCATGGGTTACCTCTGTACGGGGAGCAGATACACTGATGTAATAGGTATGGCTACACACCTAGCAAGCCACCAAGGTCAGCTGCTTTCTAATAGTACATTATGTATATGCACATAGAGAAGAAAACGCAAATTACAAAGATGGAACTCACCAGAAATAATTATAGCTGAAACTGTACATTCTCATTTTCAGAAAAAGGCAAGTTATATTTGGTTTAGGAGCGAATACCTCCAGTCAGCACCCAAGCAATAAAACACATGGAATGCAAACCTGTAGCACGAACAATAAAATGGGAACATATGATCAAACCAAAGAGCCTAATTTTATTTATCCAACTCTAGCGATTCCAGCTGAAACATGAAACCACCATTTATATAAACATACCATCAGTTTGTTAACCAAATTCTGGATATCGACTCTATACCAACCTGAGATATTTTCAGCTATCAGAAATGGATTACACCAGGAAGCAACATATCAATTGGAAAATAAGCATTGAAGCACACGTGTAAGAATAGTGAGGCCACCATGCCTTAAGATACTCTCCAACGTAGCTCCTTTCAGAATAAGTGCAGCGGTTGATGATGGGTGCCAAACTAACATTAATAAACATGTGTTAAAACAGGAGAAAAATAAAATTAAACTAAAGAATCAGATCTACTCCTATCTTTCTCCCTGTCGTTTCCAAAAGTAGCAAAGCAAACTAACTGCAAGCCTTAAAATATTAATGGTATCAATAGGAGCCTGTTTTTCTAAAGAGAGTGTATAGAAAATTCTGTTAGGCTTCAAGAGCGAGTAATGAGCCCATTTTCTACCGTTAATTAGCTAATAACCTACTATTTTGACTATATTCTTCATTCATAACACACCAAATTAAAGCTAATAACCTACCATTTTCATATACACAAACAAAAAAGGAGAGAGTACTTGCTTGAGACGCGGAAAAACAGGGCAGAACTGGTTGGAGGTTTGCTGCAAGTGAGTGGAAGCCGGAGGATCTTCAACACACAGCCAGAGATGGGCCAACGGCCAGATGCGGCAGTGGCAGCGGCAGCGGAGAAAAGAGGTACACTGCTTCCATCACATACCTGAATCAAAAAAGATAGAGATAAATGACAAACCTGCACATATAGATCAGTAGGCATGAGAACATGCCAGGTTTAACAGCAAATTAGGTAGTACCGCAATTAGCTTTACTACTAATTTTACAGAACCCCTATTCTTGATTCATAACGCTTCAATTTGCAGCTATCCCATTATATAATTTTATCTTATTAGCTACCTTTCTTTTTGTTCATAGCACAATTTTCCGATGCCTAAATCTTAACGTTAAGTCGATTTTCTCCATTTGAACATACATTCAAAATCCATTCTCTGACCACTAATCTCCTAGCAGCTAATATCATATATTTTGCACATGGTCAAAACTGACACAAAAACTTTAGAACCAAGATTGAAGGAAGTTCAAAATGCTATAGTAAAGAGTGTCTATTGTCATACTACAGAGACACCATATATACTGGGCACACAAAATGTATGTCAATCATGCCGAATAGAAATGTAAGGTATAAGCCAAGGTTCTTAACCTGAATAATTAAACTTTGCACCTTTTCAGCTATAAGATGCCTCTAGTAAGATTCAGCATAATGGTTGTCCAATCCTTCCCTCATTTGTCATCAACCAACCCGTGTATGAGGTGAACCACGCCTGTATGTCATATGACAACATTAGAGATCCAGCATTTTTATCAAACGCCACATCAGGCCTACTCACATATTAAACTACATGGTTGTCTTGATAAATTTGCTGCAGAAATTTGCTATATTAAACTACATGGTTGTCTCAATTCTCGTGATAAAAAAGGAGAGGAACAATAATGTTTACCTAGTCTTCAGCATATTGTGTAGGTCTGACAATCAACATCATCCACTGTCAAAAAAAAGAATACACACAAATCAAGCCGCCGTCTCTCTATTGGGTGTCAATTGATATTAACATGAGAAGAAGGAAATAGAACGTGTACAACACACAGGGAAAATCAATTGATGCCACGCTTGAGAACATAACAAATTCTCTAGAAGAGATCAAAGAAGCTGTCACCTGATTCATTGGTTGGGGTGATGAGTCGTTGATTCTTGTTCCAGCCTAAATCCTGAAGAAATAGACATAAAGTTGCAGACCAAAACGTCAGATCCGAGCTGCATAAATGGGAAGACCATGGGAAATATCAAATCCGAGCAAGATCAAGCACGGGAAGGAGGCGGGGCTTGCGGGCACGAACCTGAAACACTGTCAAACCATGGTCGATTTCCGAGCGGCGGCGCATGCTCCTCCCGTTGACTGGCGTGGAGGATGTGATGCACGTAAAATGCATACATGAACTTTACATTTTATTACCTGATATTACAACTTATTTGCATCATATATGGATTATATTTATGTTTTATAATGATTTTAGGGGATAATTCACAGTTTCCCCATTTATTTGGAATTAACTCTATTTTCCAGAAAACGTCTTTTTTAGTGTTTCAGACTTTTCGGGAGCTTCGGGACTCCAAAAAGGGCAAGGCCAAAGAGCACGGTTCAGAATTTTCGAGACGAACGCAATGGGCTCAAATTGAAGACCAGAAGCCCAACAGGCTGGAAGATAGAGGGTCCCACGCGGCCCTTGTACCTGGCCACGTGGGCCCACATCTTTTATTCCTCGTGGCTCTGATGCCGTCCGTTTTCATCTCCGTGGCTTCGTCTTGACCTAAAAACGTCTATAAAAATAGTCCCCCAAGGAGTTTCGCGAGGAGGCGGCGGAGAAACAGAAAACCAAGAAACAGAAGACAGAAGGCTGCCGCCGGAGAAGATCGGAGGGGGAAACGTCGCCGGATCACCTCCGGAAGGCTCCTCCACCCCTCCTCCGGAGTCTCCATCAACACCACCGTCAAGACCAGCACCATCTCCATCACCATCTTCGTGATCCACTTCATCCCCCTCATAGTTTGAGATTGTTCGAACCCTAGCTATTGTCTAAGTAATATTCTACATGCTTGTGAATTGCTACTTGTCATTGTTTTATGGGGAGATTATATTTTCAGATTGTGTTGTATCACTTATACCACTGAATCATATCATGTCTTTGCGTTGTGAGTAGTTCTCTCATGTTCCTGGGGGCATAGGATGAATTGGAAATGATCTATATATAACATGTGTTGGTATTTTGTCTAGTTTTTATATTTTATGTAATTCTATGATGGTGTTGTGCGAACGTCGACTGCACATCACTTCACCTATATGGGCTCATAGGAGAACACCGTAGTGTAATGGAGTGAGGAAGACTTGGGAGGACAGTAAACCTGAGACCGAATCATGAAGTTGCATTATGAGGGTATTAGTATCGGTGACCTTAGAGTGTAATGCTATGGTGGGACTTTATGTCTTAATAACTCTTGTGCAGTCATTTACTTGGCCATAAGAACCATCATAAGGGGTTTAGTTTATTTATTTAGCTTTCCCTAATTATGGCTCCGTCCAAAGAAGATTAAAACTTGACAAAATGTTACCTTGTTGTTCTAGAAATATTTATGCCAGCCCTTGGGAACGTTTTCCACACATAAGCCACACACTTGAGCTTGTCCTCTTGCTGCATAGAGGATTGGGCTTTCTCTCTTTGAGAGCTTCCACTTGTCATATTTTATTTTATTGCAAACTCTACACCAAACCCAAAAACACTTGCATCATTTTACTTTGTCTAGTGCATAGATAATAAGAATAGTGACACTCTTATTTGAAAAGGATAAACACTTATACCTTCTACTCCTCGTGGGATCGATACTATACTTACACATTGAAGATTTCAACGATCCCCTATACTTTTGGGTATCAAGACATTTTCTGGCGCCGTTGCCGGGGAGTGTAGCGCTTAAGTTTTTATTCTTGTTTGCACTAGATATTTATTTTCAGTTTTGCATATACTCTAGTTTACTTTCAGTTTTGCATTTAGTTTAGTTTAGTTTCAGTTTCATTAAAAACATAAAATACAAAAAAAATTGTTGATACTTTTACTATGGGTTTTATGGATGAATATACACCTGAGGAACTTGAATTACTTACACATGAGGAACTTGAATTATTAAAAGAAGCTGATTATGTCTTTTCTCAAGAAAAGGAGAATCTTAGAAAACTTATTGGGTGGCTAAATGAGAGTGCTAAACGACTTTGTGCGTTATATAATGTGTCTTGCTGCACAAGACAAAATGATAAGCATCTCTATTTTCAATGCAAATGTAGTAACAACTTTATTATTGCCTCATACCATAAGAAGGACAATAATTACTTTGACATGAGATTACAAGACCAATTTGTTGCTTTCATGGGAGCTCATGAGGTGGATTCAATTATTAATAAGAAATATAAAACTTGTGAGGTAGCTCGTGATCTTAAAGAAACAAGTTCAATGCTCCTTGAACAATTCCAAGAAGTCTTTTCTGATAATGCTTATGTTATTAAATATAAAGAAATAACTCTTGCTGCCATGGAAATAACTAATATTTTTCAGGAAGAAGATGGTGAAAACATAAGCTTGGAAGAAGAATGTGAAGAAGAGGATAAAAACCTAAGCTTGGGGATGCCCGTGCAACCTCAAGAAGATGATGAAAATGATGAACAACTAGAGAATGAAGAAAGGGAAACTCCACCTTCACCACCTATGGATGAGGGTAACATTCAATATATTGCTGATGATAAACTTTGTTTTTATAATTCTGATGATGAGGAAGAATATCAACCTATGCCTAATGAGAACATTATTGATAATAATGATGAGGAGTATGGTTTAGACATGCTTTATGATAATGCTTTAGATGATGGTCCTATGCTTATTGATAATCCTCCATGTTTAGTTGTTACTACTTTATGTGAGGATAAAAATGATATACTTGCTGCTTGTGATAATACTCTTACTAATGAGAGTCCTACTTTGTTCTTGAATTCTCCTAATTACACCATATAGGAGAAATTTGCTTATGTTGAGAAATACTTATGTGGTTTGCAACTATCTTTAGTTCAAAAACTTTGTTGCAACCATGATATTAAACTTGATATTGATTTTAATAACTATTTTGAAAGAGGGAAGCATGATAATGAATTCCAAAATAAATTTATTGATCCTCTTTATTTGCCTAAATTATCTAAGTTGAATGATTCTTGTGCTTATATGGTTGAATTTGCTTTTAATGCTTGCAACTATTATGAGAGAGGAAGAGATAAGAATCTCTTTTATGTTTATATGTTATTTAAAATGCAAGCTATTGATTATTATATGCATTGGTTACCACAAGATTGCTGCTATTTATTCATATATAAAATGCCAATGCATAGGAAAAGAGTTAGACTTAAAAGTTAATGGTTTAATGTTTTGTGGTGTGCTCTTTATGCTTTTATTTTCTATTCAGTTTGGGCACACCTTCATATCTTGAGAACTTGCAAAATAACTTTATCTACTATTTTATAACAATTAGTTTAAGATTTTCACTTTATATAAAATTTGGGAAAGTAAATGAGAAGGATGAGTAATGGAGAAGTTGGGGTCGACCTTGAACATGTGTTGTTCATGCCAATGGAACCGTTGCAAAGCCTATATCATTTAAACTTTTCCCAAAACTAAAACCAAATAAAAAGAGTGTTTTATTGTCGTATATATTTGCTTCTTCTTTTGCCTTTTTGCTAAATCAAAAACAACAAAAATATTTTCTTTCTTCTTTGTTTGTTTCTCTTGAATCTTTCTTGGTTCTTTTGCTTCTTTGGTTTTTGAGTCAAGGTGCTTGTTTACTACTGTAACATCACCTTTGTATCTTATTTTTCATCTTTATGGAAAGAATAACCTCTTTTGAGAGATAGGATCAAATAATAGTAATTCGTTGTCCAGTCTTTGACAGATTATGTCTTTATTTTGCATTGTTCTCATTACTTGTGTTTTGTGCGGTTCTTTTGATCAAGGAGCATTACACAACCGTAGTAACAGTAGTTAATGTCTAGAATCGACTCATGATATGTCTTTGCTGTACCTATGTGGATTTAATTTATGAAGGCACTAACCCCTCTAATCAAGTTTTATGATGAGTTTTGTGTAAAGATAAATTTAAGGTGGAAGAGTTGAGGGTGATGAGCAAGATCAAGAGGGACAAAACTCAAGCTTGGGGATGTACCCTAGGCACACCCTACATATATCAAACAAGTACAAGAATTTAAGCTTGGGGATGACAAGCCACCTCACTCCAACCATCTTGATACGAAGTAAGTAAGCCTAGCTATATGGCTATAAAGAAAGCGCTTTACGGGAGGCAACCCGGTTATTTTTATGTGTGATTTTATTTATGTCCTCTTGCTGTAACAAGAGACTAGGTTTTTAGTTTAGTTTCTGGAATTTTCAATAAAGTGTCAAGTTTTACTCATTTTGGTTTGGAAAAGTTGCTTATAGCGTTCGGAGATTTTATTCCTGCACGAATCTGTGCACGGTATGATTTTTATTTCTTATTCTATATCTCCGAATGATCTCATATTTGAACTGTAGTTGCAACTTTTCAACCTCTATATGCATGAATTTTTTCGGAATTTTTCGACAAAGTTAAGTAGGGTAGAAAAATACGTTTTGCTGCTGCTGTTTTTCTGGAAAGATTCTGTCCCATTTTGTTTGATGCATTCTTTGAACTTTTAACTTGAATCTTTTTGATCCAATTGAGTTTATGAGTAGGCATACAACATTATACAATTTCTGTACATTCATATGAATTGTTGTCTAAGGATTATATACAGCAAGAAATCTATTTGTTTATCGCTACTAATGCACCCCACAGAAAAAGAAATGGGAGAAACGGTGTTTTGAAGTTTTTTCACAGGGATTGGAGGAGATGCATCAAGAGCTATCCAAGGATGGTGAAGACCATAAGCTTAGGGATGTGAAGACAACCCCACTGGACCTACACACTCTCGGTTTGCACACGTCTAACTTCTGTTTTTCGATCGAAACACTTTATCGCATAAACTTGGAGCGTCTTTTTGTTTGTTTGGGTTTGATTTTTATTTTGTGAGACCACCACGTTATCATTTATATATGAAAGAGCTACTGGAAATAGGGGTTGAATTATGTTGGATGATATTATAAGATTGGGAAAAGGGATGTTTAAGTTGATTCAAAAAGATACATATAGTTGCATGATTCATATGCTTTGTTAATGAGTAATAGTTTGCAAGTGTTTTATCAAGAGCTATCGTTTATTCATGTTTTGATGTTGAATGTTATTTTACTTTGTTTATCATGGATTAGTTAGTTCTATGGACACTCATGCATGCATTTAGATGGTCAACTTTCTCCCTCTTACTAGCCCAAAAATTCCAACAAGTAAAAAACTTGTTTCCAACACCTTCAACCAAAGTTATTCCAGTGAGTCCACCATATCTACCTATTAGCTTTATGCTATTCCGAGTATGTTTATCATGTTATTTGTGTTATCTATACCTCTGAATGAAAATGTTTATGTTATTGATTGTTATGGGAAAAGTTGGTTATATAGCTCTCACGAACTTGATGCACACTTTAGTTTTATTGCATAAATAAAACACGACCCATTGTGATTAAGATTATGATGTAGTGGGCTTGACAAATGTTCGAGGTTGGGAGTTAGCTCATATGTGTTGTCACATGGCAAGCTTTCAACATGCTCTTTATTTCATTTAGTTGATATCATGTACTTTTGTCTATGGATGCTTATCGTGGTGAAATGAATGTGGAAATGAAGTAGTTTAAATGAGTTTGTATAAATGGTTAGAGAGACGCATGGGCCGCTAATCTAAGCCATGCATCATTCATGGTGGAAATTTACTTACATACTATGGTGAACCGTTTGTGATACACCTTACAATAAAAAGCTATTCCAATGGTAAATAAAAAAGGTGTTGAGATTGTTCATTTTATTTGTTTGTCTTGTCATTTTGATATGGGCTTGACCCATATCCTGGGACAAGAGCTACCCCAGTTGACGCTCTTGATGATACTATTATTACTTACAATGATATATAACTTGAACTTCCTTTGTTTCCCAAGTTGAGTAACTCATGGTGTAGGTACTTGTATTCAAGGGCATGAGACATCCAACCTTTACTTTTTTAAGCACACTACTCATATTTGTTTTCACTTTAAACTTTAATCATTCAAGATGCTATGATATGGGTAATGAGAGCTTGACACCAAGGATTACCACATTGCAATCATTAACTTAAGTAGAAGAGTTTGGAAGTTAGATGAAACTTATGCATGCTTTACCTCTACTCACATATATATCTTTCCAAAGTGTCCACCTCTTTTATATTCAGATTTTCATCAATACTCTATGACCATTGTAGGATGTTCTTACTTATCATTATGCATACATGTGGTCCATATTACTTTTTCATTCATGTTACACTTTGTGAATTATCATTGAACATCCTTGCATTGAATACTTGATATCACTTCATAATCTATCTTGTATATTGCTACTCCTTTGAAGAATGAATCATTTGACTCTATGCAGCAATAGTAATCATCTTTGATATCCATTGATAGTATTAAAATGCAAAGTCCATGTTAGTTTTATCACATGAATTTTACATTTTATTACCTGATATTCCAACTTATTTGCATCATATATGGGTTATATTTATGTTTTATAATGATTTTAGCGGATAATTCACAGTTTCCCCCATTTATTTGGAATTAACTCTGTTTTCCAGAAAACGTCTTTTTTAGTGTTTCAGACTTTCCGGGAGCTTCGGGACTCCAAAAAGGGCAAGGCCAAAGAGCACGGTTCAGAATTTTCGAGACGAATGCAATGGGATCAAATTGAAGACCAGAAGCCCAACAGTCTGGAAGATAGAGGGTCCCACGCGGCCCCTGTACCTGGCCGCGTGGGCCCACCTCTTTTATTCCTCGTGGCTCCGGTGCCGTCCGTTTTCGTCTCCGTGGCTTCGTCTTGACCTAAAAACGTCTATAAAAATAGTCCCCCGAGGAGTTTCGCGAGGAGGCGGCGGAGAAACAGAAAACCAAGAAACAGAAGACAGAAGGCTGCCGCCGGATAAGATCGGAGGTGGGAAACACCGCCGGATCACCTCCGGAAGGCTCCTCCATCCCCCCTCCGGAATCTCCATCAAAACCACCGTCAAGACCAGCACCATCTCCATCACCATCTTCGTGATCCACTTCATCCCCCTCATTGTTTGAGATTGTTCGAACCCTAGCTATTGTCTAAGTACTATTCTACATGCTTGTGAATTGCTACTTGTCATTGTTTTGTGGGGAGATTATATTTTCAGATTGTGTTGTATCACTTATACCACTGAATCATATCATGTCTTTGCGTTGTGAGTAGTTCTCTCATGTTCCTAGCTATATAACATGTGTTGGTATTTTGTCTAGTTTTTATATTTTATGTAATTCTATGATGGTGTTGTGCGAACGTCGACTGCACATCACTTCACCTATATGGGCTCATAGGAGAACACCGTAGTGTAATGGAGTGAGGAAGACTTGGGAGGACAGTAAACCTGAGACCGAATCATGAAGTTGCATTATGAGGGTATTAGTATCGGGGGCCTTAGAGTGTAATGCTATGGTGGGACTTTATGTCTTAATAACTCTTGTGCAGTCATTTACTTGGCCATAAGAACCATCATAAGGGGGTTTAGTTTATTTATTTAGCTTTCCCTAATTATGGCTCCGTCCAAAGAAGATTAAAACTTGACAAAATGTTACCTTGTTGTTCTACAAATATTTATGCCATGAAGTCTAGGTAGCCCTTGGGAACGTTTTCCACACATAAGCCACACACTTGAGCTTGTCCTCTTACTGCATAGAGGATTGGGCTTTCTCTCTTTGAGAGCTTCCACTTGTCATATTTTATTTTATTGCAAACTCTACACCAAAAACCCAAAAACACTTGCATCATTTTACTTTGTCTAGTGCATAGATAATAAGAATAGTGACACTCTTATTTGAAAGGATAAACACTTATACCTTCTACTCCTCGTGGGATCGATACTATACTTACACATTGAAGATTTCAACGATCCCCTATACTTGTGGGTATCAGGATGGCAAGGAGGAGGGCAGCAACAACTCGAGCTTGGGGACGGGGAGGAGAACGGCGGGAGCAAGCAAAAGGCCAGCGCTGGGGGATCGAGCCCCCCATGGCTGCAGCTCCTCCTCCAGGCCAGCGCTGCCCCAAGCCCCCTCCTCCACCCAGAGCCGCCACAAGTCCCTCCTCCTCCCAGCGCCGCCCCATCTCCTCCTCCTGTTGAGGATGTGCTGGAATAAGCCTCCTCCTCCCGTCGTCCTTCCTCCCACACATCTAGCCACCAGCCAACAAAAAATGACCAAGTACACGGGAGATGGAGGATGGTGTTGGGGAGGCGATGGCTTCTGGGGGCGGCGGCACACCGCACTGGCGCCGGGACGAGCAGCTGCTGGAGTTCACCGTGGTGGGGAGGATCAGTGGCGGTCGGAGGGTGAAGGGGATTGGGGGAGGGGCGCACGGGAGCTGGTGCCGGCGAGGGGCGACGACAGCGGTGCCGTGGTGGGGAGGAGCAGTGGCAGCTGGACGGAATTGGGGAGGAGCGCAGCAAGCGGGATTGGGGAGGAGAGCACGTGCGGCGATTGGGTGCTGGCGGCTAGGGTTTGACCGCGCGGGGCACAGATTATATACCACAAGGCAAAATGATTATTTTGCCCATAGAAGATGGACGACTGAGATGGACGCGGGTTTTGACCCTCTGATCAGACGGCTCGCGGTGGCCAGTCGCTGCGAGTAAATCACTGTGTACCGCATTTTCCAGCCACGAAGTCGATGACAGGTGGTACCAGGGACTGTAAAAAAAACACCACCCGATCGGACGACTGAGATCGCATCAAGATTCTATAGGACGGTCAGGAATGCCTGAACTCTGGTGAACGGGCTGGCTCTCCCAATGATGTAATCTTTAGATGCATGCACGATCAGTACAGAGGTGTACGTACTTTGCCCACGCCCGTACAGACTAAACCGAGAATCACTAGCTCAAGTGATCTCGTGTTCTACAAATTCGAAATGTTCACTTTTCTAGGTCTCCACAAATTCTTAGCTAGAAAAAAACATACTAGTGCATCAAAAAAAAATCATATGTGGTCTGCATTATCGAGGCAAAATATTGGGGGAAAGTTAGTACCTTCTCTTTTTTGCTTTTTCAAAGCAGTGATTTTTTTTTTGAAAAGGATCTGACACATATATTCAGGGAACTTAGCACCAAATTACAGCCAGGTCCAAGAAAGAAAAAGAAATAACAAAAAGACCCTGTAAAAAAGCACAAAGCCCCCTGAGTACCCTGGGAAGATCACGATCGGATCCACCGCCGCGCTCCCGAGAAACTCAGGCGACGCCGGCGTCGCCGTACCACCACCCGCCAGGAAGAAGCCACCTCCACATGTTGCAGACGGCCGCAGAAGTCGTTCGCCGCCCCGCGACGAAACCTGGACTCGATGAACGAGTTCGGCCAGAGCAGCAGCTCCCAAGCACCACCGAGCAACCCGCCGACGCAGCGCCGCCCAAGCCCAGCACCAACATCACCCAACCTTCTGCAGACGCCGCACCCCTCGCCACCACGGCCGGCCGGAGCGGAAACACCGAAGGAAAGCACCACCACGAGCACCCACAAAAGCGGAGCACCGTCGACCACCACCTCCTCCCCCGCCACCACAGCCGGCCAGAAGAGCAAGGAAGAAGACGCGCATCCGAAGGAACACCTCCATGACCTCCCCGGCACCACGGCCGGAACGGGGAAAGGAGGGGGAGGACCACGCCCAGCAAGCCGACGCCGTCGCCACCGTCTTCGACGACCTCGACAGGGCACTCACACCTAATCTACACCTAACTAGCCGGAGTCGCAGGACCGGGGTTCCCCCACTCTCCCGCCGCCGCGGCGGCAGGCGGAGAGGGAGGGAACCACCGGCCTGGCCGGCGGCGCGGTGGAAACCTCGGGGTTGCCTCCTTATCGCCTCTCCTCAACAGTAATGAGGGGATAAGGACGGGCTTCTCCTATCTATCAAATCTTCTCAAAGCAGTGATTTTGTGTAGCCTACAATACAGAATAATGTTATCTAGCAAACATTTTTTTGGATTTTGTTAGACCATCCACTACGTTGGTCAAAAGCGAACCATAGAGGACTATGGTTCGGTTCCTCACATACCAGGGCATCTATGCATGTTGTTAGACTAAAAAGGGGATGGATTGTTTGGTTCGCTTCTTTTCAAACGTAGCCAAGCTAAGTGGGGCCAGCTGAGTGCAAAGGTGCATGCTCGGTATTGAGGGAGAAGAGCAGTACATGCATCATAGAATGTTTTTACTGTTTTGTAGGTCCCATTGTTGCATGCAAGCGATGCTACACATAGCGGATAAATCAAAGCGATTCCTACTTCTGACAATATTTTCTTAGGTTCGAACCCACATAGTGAATGGTCTTAAAAACTGAAAAATTTATTTTCTATAAATACCGAGACCACTCAAATCCGGGAAGTCAAAACACCTCTCTCAAACTGAACCTAACATGCTAGCTATGCTTAGAAGGTGCCTCAGCGTGAGCTTCATTAGACGTTGTCGGTTTTGTACCGTGAACCGGTCTCGTCATCGTAGGAATGTCTTTGCTTGTCTATCAGCATATAGAAGCAACATCCAATCTTGCGTCCCGGGCCCGGAGACCAACAACAGATGGTGGCGTGACGAGCTTGACGACTATGTGGTAAGACATTGTTGCGCATCGGGGCTCGAGGAGCTGATCGGTTGGGCTCACAGGTGGACCATAGTGCAAGCTGGGGGGCACCCCCCCCCCCCCCCCACACCAAGATTTTGGTTTAATTAGTGAATAAATTATTTCGTGGGGAGGATTAGATGCGAAAATTTGATATTTCGCCCGCAGCCGCAAACACTCATATTTTCTCAGGAGACACATTGTTTCGGTCTCTCTGAGCAGATCCACAGTATTGAGCCGTTGAGCCTAGGTAGTTGAAGAATTGGCCAATTGAACACAAATTTTGGTCCTTTTTTGGATTACAGGACTTGGAGTAGGAATAGTAAAAGCACAAGGTTGAAATGTCATGTCTGTTGGATTCTTATGAGATTTGGGAACACATGAATTCTACAACAAATAGAGTAAATTACAAAAATCTACCACAATTGGGGCTCTGACAACGAGTCAGTACCAATTGTGGTGATTTTTTCAAGTCAGTACCAATTGTGGGGCTAATGACAACAAATCGCACCTATTTCTATCTAAACGCAGTTTGACATCAGCACTGACAAGTGTGGCCCATCCGTCGGGCTGAGTTGGCAACATACAAAGTGGAGGAGCTTACGTGGACGTGGGTTACACATGTCAGCCCCACATCTTATTTTTCTCCTCTCTCTTTCCCACATCTCAAAGAAGGGCATGGAGCTGCCGCCGAGTGCCGGCCGGCCACGGGCGCGAGCGCAGGCGAGCCCCGGCTGTCGTGGGTTTGTCACGTCAGGTGTCATAGATGACTTCGTAGGTGTGGGATTACGCGAGTCAAGCATCTCCGAGCTTGGGATCGCAGGAACAAAGATCAACACAGATTTACCCAGGTTCGGCCCCCTCAATGTGAGGTAAAAGACCTACTTCCTGCCTACCCTAGATTGGTATTGATATGATAATCGAGGTGTTACAATGGAGGCGATCCGATCTGGTACTCGCCGTATGAGCTAGGGTTTTAGGGCTTGACCCTCTAAGTCCTGCGAGTCCTCTTTATATACACAGAGGCTCGTAGGTTACAAAGGAAACTTTCCCCACAAGGAATACGTCCACAGAGGCCTATTTGGAAACTACTTGGTCTTCACGTCCTCCGGGATATGTCTTCTAGATCTTTCCCCTTATGGCGGTTCAATACTGGGCTTGCTCCCAAGTGGGCCTTTGTCCGTGCGAGTAAAGTAAGTCGCACTGGGCCGCGGGTTAATCCAGAAAGTATTCCCCCGACATTAGCCCCCAAGATTGGTTAGGACTTTGCGGTGAGAATCTTCTGACTCTTGAAATGGTCACTGAGCCGCACTGCAAACGTTCTGACCAATCTTCTGACTTACGCGATTCAGAGCCTGACTTATCTGTGCGACTCATCTCTCTTCTGGAAATATTCTGTTTCCTTTAATTACGGACCGTTACTCGTTTTGCGGGCGCAAATTGTGCCGTTGGTTGCGAGCGCAGATAGTGCCGTTAGTTGCGGGTCCCTCCAGTTATAAGCTGCGGCCGCCTAGGTTATTATTCACTTGCCCTTGCAATCTCCTCATCCCTAGCCGCGCCGTCTTCTTCCTCAAACCGAGCTTAGTCCCCGATCCAATCTCCTCTTCGCAATGGCGCCCAAGGCAAAGCCATCTGACGATAAGCGCAAGATCTCCTGCAACTGGGAAGGATCCTGGGTGACGGAGGAGACTCTTACGGATCTCGCCGAAGCTGGCTTCTTGCCGCCGAAGGAGAACAGCGTCTGGCGGGCGCCAGGCGATGAAATCGAGCCGCGCCCCAAGCCCAACGAGCTGGTGATGTTCGTGGAGCACGTGGAGCGTGGATTCACGCCGCCAGGTTCTCCCTTCTTCCGCAATCTGCTGCAACGCCTAGGCCTCCGTCTTCACGACATCGGGCCCAACTCAATGCTCCAGGTGAGCAATTTTCATGTGTTGTGCGAGGACTATCTTGGCATAGCCCCCAACATCGATCTGTGGCTGGCCTCTTTCACCTGCAACAGCCAACTTGTCTCCAAGGGCGGCGCCTACGTTCAGGTCGGCGCCATCTCTCTTCAACGCCATAGAAACTCTTGCCTTCCCAAGCTAGCCCTGGCGAATCGACCCAGGGCTTGGCAAAAATCTTTCTTCTACTGCCAAGACACTTCACCGGAGGGCGAAACTCGCCTTCCCTCCTGGTCTAACACCCTCTTCGTGCCCACTGAGGCACTGAAATCCAAACCACGGGATGCCTCCATGTCCTTTATTAATGAGTCGCTGATCAAGGTCCGTGCCTTGATTAACCATGGCCTTACTGGCCTTGATCTCCTTTCTTGCTGGACAAAGTGGCGTATCCAACCAGTGAGTCCCGTCAACGGTCCTTCCTTGAATGCTCTGGCACTTCTGCAGACATTGATCGTGTCAAGGCCGCTGACTGGGAGCCTGAAGACTGGGTGGAATTCATCTCCCGTGTGACGGAGGAGAAAGACATCTCCTTTGATAAGGTGGGGCTTGCCCCTTTTAGTGTTAACAACAAGCCTTTTGAGGTAACTTCTCTTCCCTGTCTTTTTGACTTTATAGTTGAGTCGCATTCCTTTCTTAATACTGCGACTTATATTTTCCGATCCAGGCTGATGAGAATTACTGGTCGCTGCCTGCGACCGACGCCGGCACTGCTGCTCCCAAGCGTGCCACAAGAAAGAAGTTGCTGCCCGCTCTAGAGGGCAGCGAAATTGCTGGCATCCCCTCTGTCGCCACTGCGGCCTCAGAAGGTGAAGAGACTGAACTGGACGAGGATGACAGTCCAGTGCCAGCCACAAGTTCTGTCGCCGCGGCTGGCCCAACTCCCCGCAGAGCCTCCAAGAGGCTATCTCGTGAGGGCCAGAGCTTGATGCTCTGGAGAATCCTGAGGCCACGAAGCGTCGCAAGCCTGCTACGGGCGCGACCCCTCCGCTGCCAGGCGTGTGTTCAAAGCCACCGCCTCAGCTGAAGAAGACATGGGTCCCCATTCTGGTAATTTCTACTGTCTTGACATCTTGACTGTTTATTCTTTTTCCTCTACTGACACGCAAACTTCTGCTCGTAGATTCTGGGACCCAAGGCCTGTCATCACCGTCAAGTGGCGAGCTTATGGCCTTTGTGAAGATGGCTCCAGAGTTAGTGACTTTCCTTGCGCTTATAATACTTTTATTCTGGTTTATGCGCCCCTCTTCACACAATGCCCTTGTTTTTTGCAGAAGTGCGGCTAAATCCGCGGCTGAGCCTGGAGTTGTTTCTGAAACCGCGGTTGAGCCGCGTTTATCACCTGCGGCTCATACCGCCATGGTGGAGGGCGTGGCCACCACTGATGACTTGGCCACGGTCCCTGTTCTTGACACAGCTGCCCAAGAGGTGGCTCTGGAGGATAGAACGGATCCCCTTACGATCCAAGACGTGGAGAAGGTCAACCCTTCCTCCATAGCTGTAATGGCCAAGGATGCTGATGCGCCGGTGATTGAGTCGCCAGCGGCTGACAGCCAGCGGTCGCCAGTTCTGCGTGCTGAGGTTGCTTCCTCCTCCTTTATGAGCCGCGCTGAGAAACTGTCAGAGGCCATCATTGCCTCAAATGACAAGCAAGCCGTGGAGCTCCGCAAGGCGCTATCTGACCTGTCTGCGGCTACAAGGTAAACTTCTCTTCCACTTATCTGTCTCTAGCCCCCAAGGATCAAGTTTCTTCTTTGACTGTAAAGGGAGACTTGATACTTCTCTTTAGCTGTTGATATGTACTTACTAGCTGATGTACTCTTTGTAGGAGGAACTAAGCTCCATAATAGTCGCAAACTCGCCTTGGAAAAGCAGTTGGGGGAGACTCCTTCTGAACTGGAGAGGCTGCGCGAGCTCCTTGGCCAGCGTGACGCTGAGCTGAAGAAGAGGGAAGCCAGGATGGGCGAGCTATCTGATGAAAGCTTCAAATTATCGAACAAGCCAAAGCCACCGAGCTGCGGCTTAAAAATGAAGAAGAAAGTTCCAAGAGAGGGTCCAGCAGCTGGACCTCCAAATCAATGCTCAGAAAGACGCCATCGCTGTAGCCAACGAGGACGCAAGGCTCAAGGCTGTTGCCATTGGCGAGCTTGAGAAAAAGTTGAAAAAAGTTTCTGATGCCCATAACCTTGTCCACGCCAAAGTTTGCATCATGACTCAAGAGTTAACTGGTATGTGTTGCGACTCATATCTGCATCTGTTTTCTCTACTATCTTTGCCTGTATATTGTAGAGCTGACGGAGACATGCCTCGATGTAGGTGAAGATGCCGCGTTGCAGCGCGGCAGTACTCAAGAACAGCTGGAGTATATCCGTGAGTTTTCGCGAAAAGCTTGCGATGCCATGAGATCGCTGTCCACCTGTCTTCTGCCGAAAAAGCCTGCTCCTGCTGATGCTGAGGGACTTTTGAAGAGACTGCTCAAGGCGCCTCAATATTTTTTGGACTGGAAAGAATCCTCAGCTCGCACCGGTGCGGCTCATGTTCTTGCTTTGGCCAAGACATATTATCCTTCTTTTGATGCTGCCAAGGTTGCACAAGGCAGGCCCTCGAAGAAAGTGGATGGCACCGAGCTGAAGGCCTCAGAATATTCGGCGACTTGGAAGGACATGCGCGGCCATGCGACTGAGCTGGTGGAGGGGATAGATCTTGCGACCTATATGGGCAAGTATAATGCAGATGGAAGCAGATGGGAGAAGTTACCCGCTCCATCATCCAGTGCGGTGATCCCGCAGGAGAAGAACCCTTCACCGGGTGTTTCCAGCTCTGCAGCCCCCAAGCCCACGACGGAGAAGCCGTCCAGCGAGCCTGCGACTGCTCCTTCTGGCAAGCTTGGTAAGCCGCCTGTTCCTCCTTCCCACAGGCCAAAAACTGCGCACAAATGAAGAAGAGAAACAATGGTTTGATGATATTGGCCCTTATCGGCCTGTAATAATTGTTAGAATTTATGTGTCATAAGACAATGTTATGGTTTGCTTAAGTACTCTCAGCAGTACATGTTTCGACCAATAGGCTGGTCCTTATGATTTGTCTCGGTTTTTCCTCACTTAGGCCCTTGCGCGGCTCAGTATTTCCCAGGTAAAAAGTGCGTGTTCAGGGTCGAGAGCGGCCATGATAGGCAATCAAACTCGATTGACGCCGCACCCCCAGTACTTTGGCCGCATAGTGCAAGTCGCATCCAAGAGAGGTTGAGTATAATCACGATAAATGCCACTTGTTTGGCGATCCCAAGGAATAGGCCGCGCTAAAAAGCTGCCGCGCCCCCAAGGACCAATGATTAAAAAATAAAAGACTCACAACTCAATTGGTAGTTTGAGATGCTTTATTTCAGAATCATTATATGATACATAGGGTCGGTCGCGCCTAGGTGGCGACCAGAAGTGATGCTTGGGTCGGTTGCGCCTAGGTGGCAACCAGAGATGTTACATGGGTCGGTCGCGCCTGAGTGGCGACCAGAAATGGGTCGGTCGCGCCTTGGTGGCGACCAGAAGTGTTACATTGGGTCGGTCGCGCCTGAGTGGCGACCAGAAATGGGTCGATCGCGCCTGGTGGCGACCAGAAGTGTTACATTGGGTCGGTCGCGCCTGAGTGGCGACCAGAAATGGGTCGATCGCGCCTGGGTGGCGATCAGAATTGAAGTTTTTAGCCCTGAGTGGCCAGCTTGATGATGTAAACTCTTAATGATTTTGTTGCGGCTGCTGATGGCAACTCGCGATGCCTGGGATGTGTCCTTATTGGCGATGGCTTGTAGCCTTTGACTTCCTTGCCTCCCTTGCGGCCGTAATCTGAAGTCGCAAGTCAGGCAGGTGCCTCTTGCCTTCACGATGTCATCAAAATTCTCCTGCGACTCGCGCATGGGCGCGCTTTCTGCGATGCAAGCTGCTCTGGCCATGGCCTTGTCGCCTTCTTCGCATTCTTGAGCTATTCTTTTGTCGCCATGATGGTGATGACTCCCCTGGGGCCTGGCATTTTAAGCTTTAGGTACACATAGCACGGCCTAGCCATAAACTTTGCGAATGCTTCTCTGCCAAACAGCGCATGATATGGGCTCTGGAAATCTACAACCTCGAACCAGATATACTCGCTCCTGAAGTTGCTTTGTGTCCCAAAGGCGACCTCCAAGTTGATTCGCCCCAATGGCTGAGCTGATATGCCTGGCACGACACCGTGAAACGTTGTTCTTGATGGGTGTAGCTGCTTTTCTTGGAGGTTCATTCTTTTGAAGGTTTCATAGTATAATATATTGATGCTGCTGCCTCCATCCATCAGCACTTTGCTCAACTTGTATCCTGCGACTTGAGGGGTAACCACCAGCGCGAGTTTGCCCTCTTCATTTATTTCCCTGGGTGATCCTCGCGGCTCCAAACTACTGGCTGCTCGGACCACTTTAGCCACTGTGGTACGGCTGGTACTATGGCGTTAACAGCCTGATTGCGTCGTCGCAGCTTTTGTTCCTTCTTGAAGTATTGACCACAATGGTGTGATACTGACCCAACTGTTTTGGGAACTGTGGCTGATCTGGCTGCGGATTTGGGACGGCGTTGTTGCTGTTGTTACCTCCGCCGTGGTTACCTCCCTCATTGTTTTGATGATTGTTGTTTGTGTTGAGTGGTTGCCCATCCTTCCACTTTTTGTAATGATAGCACTGTGCCTTTGTGTGGTTGGGTGGTTTCCCATCTTTTCCTATATGGATGTCGCAGGGGCGGTTGAAAACCTCTTCCAAGTTAACTGGGTGAAAATTCCTTCCTCTGCCGCTGCTTTGCTTGTAACGAGTGTTCGTATTTGCGACTAACCCCGAGTTTCCTTCCTCGTTTTTGCGCTTGTTATAACTCGCATTAGCATTGCTAGCTTGCTGTTGTTGAGGCTTGCTACTGGCCTTCTTTCCCTTGCCAGTATTTTCCTCTTCCTCCCCATCAGATGCGTCTCTGGTTTTATCCGAGCTAGCATACTTGTTGGCCGCCGCCATTACCTCGCTTAGGCTCTTGACTTTATCCTTCATGCGACCTAGTTTGTGGACCAGCGGCTCAAATTTGCAATTTTTCTCCATGACAAGGACTGCTGAACTGGGGGTATGTTATCTGAGGAATGTATGATTTCTGCGACCCTTCTCATCCAGTGGCGACTCGACTCACCTTCCTTCTGTACACAACGCTCAAGGTCCTCTATACTGCAGAGTCGCTTGCATGTTCCTTGGAAATTTTGATAAAAGCTTCCTTCATCTCATCCCAAGAGTTTATTGAATTTGGCGGCAAGTTCTGCAGCCATATATGGGCTGCGCCTTCTAACATCATGTTTAGGTACGTGCGCAGATCTCTTCGGATGCGTTTAGGATGCTCATGCCCATCTCGTAATTGTTGAGCCAAGTAACAGGGTCCATGCTTGCGTTGTAGTTGGCGACCTTGCGAGGTCCTTTGAAATCTGCAGGAAACGGTTCAGACCTGATCCTTTCGCTGAAACAGACTGGGCCTTTGAGTCGCGACGATAGATTGGATGAAGCTGGCCTTCCTATTGGATTAGCCGCCGCGTGTGGCTGCATAACTTCTATGGGTTGAACTTGTTGAGGTTGATTTTGAGCCGCAGGTTGATTTTCCCTTTGTCGCCTAGCCGAACTTGAAGTCGCAACGTGCGGCGACTCCGCGTGGATGCTTCTCTCCGCCGTTGCTCTGCTATTGTAGGGAGTGGAGTGCAGCCGTCCCGCGTGTTCGGACATGTTTGCCTGCTGTATTACTGCTGTGCTCAGCATCTCAATGGCGCGCCTCGCCTCTCTGTCCATTGGTGTGTTTCCTGCTGGCGCTAACCTGGCCAAGATGTTTGTAGCCGCAAAGAGATTCTCCACTGGGCTAACATAATGTCCTTGCGGTGTGTGGAACCTTTGAGGCTGCTGTGGCGGCTGCTGAACAAAGGTTGGCTGCGGCAATGGCGGGGGCATGATGGCCCTATTGTTAGCTTGTATTATGGCCCTTGACTCAGGTATTTCCGCTGCTCTTGGTGCTGCGAAGGACGGAACCGCTGGTACAACTGATGATACAGCGATCGCTTGACCGCTGGCGCGGCTGATGGTGCCACGGACCGCATAACCAGGGCAGACGGTGCCATGTGTGTGGGCACCGCGACTGATGGTTGTGCGATTCCTGACCATGCGACCGGGCGCACTGCGTTGGTGGCGACTGATGGGATCGCGTTGGGTGGTGCCGCGGGAACCGCGATTGTTGGTCCGGCGGTAGGCGATTGGAACAGCTCCATAGGATTTACTGCTCCTGGCTGCAGGCGACTCGCATGGCGTCTGTGTGGCAAGGTGGCCTGTACTCCTTGTAGAGTATTGGTTTCCTCGATGAGTCGCAGTTGCTCCTGTTGGAGGCGCTGTTCCTCGCGCGCCAGCCTGGCTCTCTCGTCTGCGATTCTCTGGACTTCATCATATAGCCCGATCCTGGTAGCCTCCAATTCTGTCACTCTAGCGGCCGCGTTAACCGCAGATATTGCGTAAGTAACACACTTCCCTGTGGCGGCGTGACCGCTGCGTTGGGGGCTACCCTTGACCCTGATCCCGCAGTCGCAACTCCGGGTGGAGTCTCTCTGTTTGCAACTCCTGAGGCCGCGACTCCTGGCGTTATCGCAGCGGATGCCGCGACTCCTGATGCGTCTGGCGCGGCCTGTTCTGCTGCTTCTGGCGGCGTGGGGGCTAAGCTGTCTGGTGGCATGCCCTTCGTCCGCTTCTGTGGTCCTGTAGACCCCTTCTATGTGCCGATCTTCTACGGAGGGCGAGTCGCCATCCACAGGGCCTCCGCATAGCCTTTCCTCAAGGACATACTCAATGGATTGGCCTTCTTCGTCTTCAAGAGGTAGCGACTCGTAGTTGATAGATTCTTCTTCTTGGTCCACCGTTACTGCGACTCCTTCTTCTGAGTCGCCATGTTGCGATGGATCTTCTGACTCGCCGCCAATGAAGCCGACGAAGACATGGACAGATCCAAACGGGATGATGTGGCCGGTTTCCAGGTAGTCAGCTTCCGGCCCCCAGCTTGAATCGTCAATGAGGGGTGTGCCATTGACCGTGATGATGCGGCCAACGACAAGATCTTCAGCTCCCTTCATGGATCCTGCGCGGAACGTGACGCTCTTGACCGCAGGCCCCACGGTGGGCGCCAACTGTCGTGGGTTTGTCACGTCAGGTGTCATAGATGACTTCGTAGGTGTGGGATTACGCGAGTCAAGCATCTCCGAGCTTGGGATCGCAGGAACAAAGATCAACACAGATTTACCCAGGTTCGGCCCCCTCAATGTGAGGTAAAAGACCTACTTCCTGCCTACCCTAGATTGGTATTGATATGATAATCGAGGTGTTACAATGGAGGCGATCCGATCTGGTACTCGCCGTATGAGCTAGGGTTTTAGGGCTTGACCCTCTAAGTCCTGCGAGTCCTCTTTATATACACAGAGGCTCGTCAGGTTACAAAGGAAACTTTCCCCACAAGGAATACGTCCACAGAGGCCTATTTGGAAACTACTTGGTCTTCACGTCCTCCGGGATATGTCTTCTAGATCTTTCCCCTTATGGCGGTTCAATACTGGGCTTGCTCCCAAGTGGGCCTTTGTCCGTGCGAGTAAAGTAAGTCGCACTGGGCCGCGGGTTAATCCAGAAAGTATTCCCCGACACCGGCCAGGCACAGGTGCGGACGAGCGCGGACGCGTCGGCCGACCACAGGCGAGGGGCCGCGTGCGTGCTCATGCCGGCCATAGGCGCGGGCGCAGGCGAGCTCGGGCTCCGGGGAGCCCCGGCCAGGCACGGGCACAGACGAACGTAGACGCGTCGGCCGGCCACGGCCGGCGGCGAGTGCCTGCCAGCCACGGGCGCGGGCGCAGGCAAGCTCGGACGCCGGCGAGCCCTGGCCAGGCGCGGGCGCAGGCAAACGCGGACGCGGGCAAGCGTCGTCGGACGGCCACGCGCGGGCGAGCTCGAGCCCGGCCAGGCCAGGGCGGCGCACGAGGAGGAGGCCCGGTGTCAGCGTGCGCGGGGGACGGTGACGGGGCGCGCGACGGCGGGGCTCGGCGGAAAGAAGATAGGGGCAAAATATTGGGGGCTGACAGGTCAGCCCCATGGCAACCTCAACTCATGCTCCACGTGTACATCCATGTCATTCCTGACAAATGGGTCCAGTTGGTCAGGATTGCGGTCAATTTGCGTTTAGATAGGAATTGGTGCGATTTGTTGTCATTAGCCTCACAATTGGTACTGACGTGAAAAAATCACCACAATTGGTACTGACTCGTTGTCAGAGCCCTAATTGTGGTAGTTTTTTGTAATTTTCTCCAACAACTATCTTTGAATGGTGCATACAAAAATGCATGCATTGGGAGGAACACAGAGATTAGAGAGACATATAGGAAGTGCATTGCACCTCTCAGATGAAAATTAAAATGGGATTCGGTCTCATGTTGATAACTCGATGTTACTGTGTAACTGATGGCATTGGAATTGATTCCATAAAAGTTTAGTAGTCTCAACTCTAAACCCTATGATCTGAAATGATTCCACGGAAGAAATTCTTCAGGATTTGAATCTTGAATTCTTAAGAAAATGGTACAATGCATTTTTTGAAAATCAAGTTTTTTGAAAATAAACATATGCATTGATCCGTGAATCGCGCCACCCACCCACGTGCGATCCAGTGGCGGACACCCCTTGTCCCACGGATCGAGATCCGGTGACATGCCCATGGCATGTCACCGGTGAACAGTAACCGTGACATGCACCCAGTTTTTTGCCGTTGGATCTAAAATCGATGGATAGATGAATATCCGCTACAGTGCATCTGCTACAGTGCGCGCGCTACAGGGTATCTGCTACAGGACCGCGTGCTACAGTGTTTAATCTGGTCTGCTCATTTTCGATCCACCGGCCCAGAGTGCAAGACACGGGCACTGTTCATCGGTGACATGCCATGGGCATGTCACCGGATCCGTGTCCTTGTCCCACATGCCCCATCATCCATCCTAGCAGGGAGTCCGAAGCTCCCGTGTCGCCTCCCCTGTCTCCCTCGCGCTGTCCTTTCTCCACCGGCCGGCTGAGCAGCCGGCGGAGAAATAGCCCAGCACGCCCGCCCGCCCGCCAGCACCAACGAGCCAAGCCACCGAGGAGCAGACACGAGGCGGGAAGGAGGCCGAGGCGCGCGCGGCACCACCACCGCCCCACCCGGAGAACCCGAGGCGGCAGGGCCTCTGCGCTGCGCGGCCGGACGGACGGACCTATCCGATCAGGCCGACCCGTCTCATCCCGTCTCGCCGTGGCGTACGGAAGGGAGGGGGATGGGGTCGTCGGACAACACCCTGGGCCTGGCGCTCGCGGTGGCCTCCAGCGCCTTCGTCGGCTCCAGCTTCATCCTCAAGAAGATCGGCCTCATGCGCGCCGGCAAGCTCGGAATCAGCGCAGGTACACACGCACACCCGCCCTGCATGCATTACACGCTCTCCTAGATCGATCGGATCCTCGCCCAGTTCGATGGGCCGCCTCTAATCTCCATCGACGGGCGCTTCCGATCTCCGCGTTGCCGCCTTCGATTCTCAGAGCGCCGGCGCATGCGTAGCGTAGATCAGGCGATGGCGTCCCGGGAATGCGGTAGCTCTGTTGTGTTGCGTCCCTGTTGGTCAAAGTCAACCTCTGTGCGCCGTGGCCTGTGGGCATTTCGGTCGTCGGGGATGTTGCTGTCTTCTCGACGCCAGCGAAGCTTCTGCTGATTGGGTCAGTTGGGCTGCCTGGCAGCTCCGTGCTGAATCGGCAGCCAATCATCCCATCTCATGTCATATTGTCATGTTATGCTTCTGTATTTTTTTATGGAATGGGGAACGAAGTTCAGAACTGAGAGGGTCTCGCCTGGATAAGATCAAGGCTGAATTTGGAGAAATGGGGTTGGACTACAGAGAGATCCAGTATCAGGGTAATGCAGGATTAGAATGGGGAATTTTCTTGATCGATAAAATGCGGCGACGCAAATATCATGAGCTGTTTTACCCAATGATTTACTGCGTGAATGGTGGTAGAAAGTATTTCGGATGACCAATTGAACTGAAGAATTTTGAACCAAAGCTTCCTAATTTTCAGATGGCTTACTCTTTACTTATCCCCTTCATCTGTAGCTTAATTAGCATGATTGGCAGTATAAAAACAAAAGTTCTTTCACTATTTTATCTGCTTTCTGCATTTTTACATGAGGATGTTCGCCCAATGCAGACTTTTTGTGTGGACAATTGTCCTCCACTTTCACCTTACGTTCTCTCAGTTATCTCTCTCTGAATTACAGGTGGTGGAGGATACACTTATCTTCTGGAGCCTCTCTGGTGGGCTGGGCTGATCACAAGTATGTTCTTGATGCGCAGAGTTAACCGTGGATATTGTTTCAATTATGCAACTAAAATTTCTTTTTTTGTTTACCTTTACAAGTGCTGCTTGGGGAGGTGGCAAACTGTGTTGCGTATGTCTTCGCACCAGCTGTCCTTGTGACTCCTCTTGGAGCATTAAGCATAATCGTCAGGTGAATGCCCCAAACCAAGACCTTTAATTTTAGAGGTGTCTCTGATTCTCCTGTGCTTGACATCTCCACATTTTTTCTTCTAAAAATGGGCAGTTCAGTGTTGGCGCACTTTGTTCTGAAGGAGCACCTTAACAAGCTCGGCGTCCTTGGTTGTATATCATGCATAGTAGGTTCAGTTGTTGTTGTTCTGCACGCTCCTGAAGAGATAATGCCCAATTCCGTGGAAGAAATCTGGGACCTAGCTACTCAACCAGGTGACTAGTCGACCTGTTATCATACATTCTGTGTTAGTTGCAATGCAGCTGCATCGCTGACAGGCTTTCTCTATGTTCTGGTGTCAACCTTGGGCAGGGTTTCTTGCATATGCGTTAACAACATTTGCACTCGTGGCAACGTTAGTTTTGTTCTTTGAGTCTCGATATGGTCAGAAAAATATCCTGATATATCTGGGTATCTGCTCTACAATGGGATCACTAACAGTAAGTTTGCTTTGACTTTGAGAGCACGTTCTAACATCAGCGATTTTCCGTAACTGACGGCAACTACTCTGTAGGTCGTTAGCATTAAAGCTGTTGGTGTTGCCATAAAGCTTACGTTGGATGGAACGAACCAGTTATTTTATCCACACACATGGCCTTTTGTTTTGGTCACTATTGTGTGTGGGGTTTCTCAGCTAAATTACCTCAACAAGGTAGCACGTCATTTTCTGCTACTATTTGCCTGTTAACGCTGTGAATATGTTTTGCTTCATTGCATCTCCATGAGTTGTAGTTCGACAACTGCTCCTTATATTGTTAATTTTAAATTTACTTTCCTCCCCAGATATATTAACAAAAATAACAAAAATCCAGGACATCATATTATTTTACTTGGTCTAGTTGATTTATGATAACTGTAATGTTTTGTTTGGATAAAGATGATAATTAGTGTATATCTCAGTTTTCTAGTTATGCTGATATTTTCCTACTTCTGCAGGCACTGGATACCTTTGATTTAGCTATTGTTTCTCCTGTTTATTATGTACTGTTTACCACACTCACAATAGTGGCAAATGGAATCATGTTCAAGGTAGATACCAACTTTTAAATGTTTAGTAAGCTAGAATTAATAAATTGGCAACTTATTCCGCTTGCTGTCAAATGCAGGACGGAGCTGACCAAAGCTTAAGTAGTATTGCTTCTGAATGCTGCGGCCTAATAACAATCCTTACTGGAACAATTCTGCTGCACGCAGCAAAGGAGAAAAAAGCTGCCAGTGCAGGTACTAATGTGGTGCTTATGTCATAATATACTCTCTTCTGCCACCAACACCAGTTTTGTTTGAAAGAAATGGTCATTTGGAAGCTTTCCTAGGTTAGGCTTCAATATTTCTTAATACACACTTTTTTTCTTCTTCTGAAAACAATATGTGCTTAAACTAGCTCATGGTCCTATCAGAATATTTGCTTAACTAATGGCACCCCTAATTCACACTCGCAATTAGAAAACTATTTTAGTCCTTTTCTGCTCTACCTTCTCAGTTTAACTGAATTTGTTCTTTCAAAGCAGTTAGCAGCAGCGTTCTTCCGTATTTCGTACTAGGTATCATATTTTGTAATACACGTAAATTTCTTTCTTGTGTTTCCAGCATCTCCTTGGCCTCTGGATAGAGGAATATCATGGTACATCAGCGTAGGTAGCGACGATCTAATGAGGAATGTTGAAGACGACTACTTTGCAGCCCCACGTTCAGCCGCCCCAACTTGAGCATACATTTGTCATTAATTCCACGGATATTTGTAAAAAGGAAAGCATGTGAATTGCAGCAGAGTCTTAGTGGTGCCAACATTCTGGCAGTTTTGGTTGAGATGATGAAGGTTTCATCGGCCATTGTTTCACTGTACATAGGGACTTGTAGATTTCTCAAACAGTTTGATACTAGGAATCAGATATGCCTTTGCTATCCATTCCAGTCTGTGCATTGTTTGCTGGTGAGTGGTGAGCAGGTGGAACGCCTGCGTGTTTTGCACAACAATTGATGTATGATTTCAAACTAGGTTCCAACAATTGATGTAACATTCTCTTTTTCAAACTAGGTTCCAGAGTGAAACAACAATTGATGTATGATTTTAGTGTCATTGTTAACCTTAACTTTGGGGTAATCATTCAGTGGACGCAGCATCTTGCGTTGAAGTCTATACTTTCTTTGTTTCACTACCGTTTGAGCTGAGGTCAAGACCATAGAATATACTTCATCTGTCCCATTATATAAGACATTAATACAACTTACTAACTCATATACTGGTTGTAATAACCGAAAAACACTTTTAGCCCCTGAGCTCTTATTTAAAAAAATCTGAAAAAAACGTACAAGAACATATCTTCTATGTTATGTGATGTACCCAAATAAAAAACGAATCAACCAAGTAAAATAAGTTTTTTTTCACCTTTTTGCTTTTATGATTTTTGTCTAGCCTATAATACAACGTGTATTATTGAGGGAATTTATGCAGATATGTAGATAACATGTATATATGTATCCATGATTTTTAAAACTTTGAAATACCATTTTCTAATATGTTGAAAAGGCAGGAGCACTGATACTCAACGTCTTATATAACGGAAAGGTGAGAGTAGAACTTTCGAAACAACGAAATACTATGCTTTGTGTCGATGAATCAACAAAACAAAGTGCATAGCTCAATCTCTTTGATGTGCATGGTCCAACAAATATCGAGTTACCAGTAAATAAATAAATTATTTTAGATGACAACTGATTGCAATGAACCAAACCCCCTTTTTCTTCAAAATAATATTTTGTAGGGAAATGAACCAAACGAACTGGACCGTGCTCCTTGTAGTGCAAAGAGATAGAAGCCCGACCCAAGCCCATGTAGGCCCATGCAACAAATCAATAGCCCAGCCCATCTTGCTCATCGCTCTACCTTCTGACAACCGTCCGATCCAGATCCAACCGTCCAAACCCGCCCCACCACCAAAACCCTAGCTCCAGCCGAGCTATATAATCTCCGCCGCACCCACGCCGCCAGCTTCCCACCACCACCCTCCACAAACCCCAACCCTCCGGCGGCGGCGGCGCAGCACATCCCAGCGAAGCAAGATGGTGAAGTTCCTGAAGCCGGGCAAGGCGGTGATCCTGCTGCAGGGCCGGTTCGCCGGGAAGAAGGCGGTGATCGTGCGCGTGTTCGAGGACGGCACCCGCGACCGGCCCTACGGGCACTGCCTGGTGGCCGGGCTCTCCAAGTACCCGAAGAAGGTGATCCGCAAGGACTCGGCGAAGAAGACGGCCAAGAAGTCGCGCGTCAAGGTCTTCCTCAAGCTCGTCAACTTCACCCACCTCATGCCCACCGCTACACCCTCGACGTCGACTTCAAGGACGTGGCGTCGGCGGGGCCTGATGGGCTCGCTGTGGCTGACAAGAAGGTGTCGGCGGCCAAGGCCGCCAAGGCCAAGCTCGAGGAGCGGTTCAAGACTGGCAAGAACAGGTGGTTCTTCACCAAGCTCCGCTTCTAGGCTACCGTGCAGAGCGGCCTCTGCGAGTACTACCGTTTACTTTTAGCTTGTTCTTGGTCCTGCGCTAAGATATTTCTCTGTTTTGTTATTGAGCATGATGAAGACTCTGTGTCTAGTGTGGATCTTTATGATGAAATATGACGTTTCATGTGTTGAATCATGTGAAGGATAGATCTGGTTCGAATTTTGTTCAGGATTGCTTCATGTGGTATGCTGTTTAGCTTGGTTTAATCTTGTTTTATGCGGTAGTATTCCCGGTTGATTAACTGTTATGCATTCCAAGTCTCTGTTAGTGTACGGTCACTAATTAGAGTAATGATTTTAGCTAACATTCTTGCTATTTCGCTTGCCTCACTTGGCATTTAGCAGTTAACATAGTTCACTAGTTAAATATACTACTCTGTGGCAACTGTTTGGTATTACCTAAGCTTTGTCATGTTGGTCAGTTCGCTGCATCAGAATATCTACTGGGTTACTCACGTTAGCTTCTAATAATATGACATTGGCTTCGACATGTTGGCTATATGATCTTAGCTTTCTACATTTTGTAAACCTGTCCTGGTTTACTGTAAATCAGTGCTTAGTTTGTGCACAATGTCAGCGCAGGGTTAGTCTTGGTGTTTGTAATGACATTAGCAGCTTCTTCACACTCGCTAATTCTTTGCATTAAAACTGACACTTGTCTGCTGCTTATTGTGTCTGTTAAGATGCTATATAATGCTAAGGTAAGGCTAGTCTTTTATTGTCTTTGTTTGGTCTTTGTGTATCTTTGTGCTTTGTAGGTAGCCTTGTTGGCTTACAATGATAATGCATAAGTTGTTTCTCTCAGTGGTATCATGGTATCAGAGCCTTAACTTAAAAAGTTAAAGCTGTGATACCACGCTTACCATTGAAAGGTGCTACTTATCCATTTCATGGTGGACCAATATGGCTACATATGAAATACATGGGGCACATCAGTCCAAAACAAGCACTCTATTTGACCAATCTTGCAACTTGCAGTAGTCAAGTAGTTGGATCAGTATGTCTTCTTTGTTAATTAACAGGCGATTCCTATTGCTGTGTAGCGTTAAGGTAGTTTTATGGGATATACCAAAGCTGTGTGTAGCTAGTTAGTCCTAGTGGCTTCATCTGGGCTGCTTGTTGATCTTTAAGCTAAGCTATCTTCTCTGATTGTCATGGAGTAGTTGATAGCATCGCACCAACTGTGAAGTTCCTTAACTCGTTTGGACATGATTAGTAATGTGTTGCCTTTGATTTGGTGCTTATGTACTTGTGTGTTTATATATTTGAGCCCATTGTCCTTTGATGATGATGTGTTTGTTGTCTTTATCAAGCTTAACATGGCATCCGAGCTTTAGCTCTTCATGCTATGGCTCTGATACCATGTTAAGTTAGACAAATACGACACATACATTACATTGTTTGACACTATGTTTGAATATAGAGCACACAGGGCAGTAGACTCCAACCAAGCTCTTTACAAAACTAATTTTATCAAGCCTTTATTTAGATAATCTTATAGCTTGCAGTCTTGGCTTACTGCAATAAGCAGCAAGCTGGATATTGTTTATTAATGCTCGACTGCTAGTTCCCTCATTTTGGGAACTTTGTTAGCTTCAATTATAACATCAGTTGTGTAGTGCAGTTTCACTGGTTTGTACTGCAAGATTAGTAATGTGCTGTCTTTTATTGGTATCTTGTTTATATGTGTGTTGTATACGTAGGCACATTGTCTTCCAATTGAAAAAAGTGGCGCAGAAATGTTCCATTGTATGGCAGTATGTTTGAATAGAGAGCACCAACTGTGTAGATTGGTTAGGTTATAGGACGTCTTGTGTAATAGTCTGGGTTTGATATGCCGTGCTGAGAAAGTGCTGTGCTGTGCGAACTGTGGTCATAACAGCCCAGGCCTGTTTTTTGTTTTTTCATTCAGGCTTCAAATTTGTGTAAACTAGCTTTTCAGCAAGTTGGTTGCAAAGATCAGCCCGATGTCTTGTATCTAGTTTGAACAAGACCATGTTTAAGTTAGACAAATACGACACATACATTACATTGTTTGATACTATGATAGCTAGCCTGATGTTTTGTATCTTTAGTTCTGGATTCAGTCTTGTTCTGGAGCATGTTGGTTGCAAAGATCAGCCCGAGAGCAAATTTATTGATCATGATGATTCCCAGAGGAGTATTGTTTTTCTGGAGCATGTTGGTTACCATTGGCATGAACCTTCCATTGCTTTATCCAGGATTGTACAGGATTCTAATAAACCACCGCATATTGCATATAACCAATATGATTTAGTCTTGTGGAACCTTCCATTGCTTTATTCCGACAGGCAATTCGAACATCAATCAACGCCTGAGTCCAGTTCCTTGCATATTTCGGCTGCACTGAGAGCAAAAAGTTGTCCTCAGTTGCTCAACTCAGAACTTTTTGTGCACACATCGAGCAGATAGGAGCTGATCTGCTCCGTCAACCCGCCATACCTGAAGTTGTTGAATTTACGCTAGTTATATCACCTGTAACTTGTAGGGTATAGAATATTACTAGAGTTAACAAAATGAATTGCAAGTACGATCTCTTAACCAATGAAAGGAATAACATTGTTAATTAACTAGAATTCTCTGGAAATCAAGCAATCAAAGGAAGTGCATGGATTTGATGCGTGTGAAGGCCACAACCTTGTTCGGCCTGGATTTTGGAGGGAAGAAAGATGATATTGTCCTCAAGAAGAGGAGAGGGGCGGATCAGCAAGCCATCTCGCCCTCCAATTTAGAGCAGCTGGATGTACCGCAAGAGGAGCATTCGGAGATACTTGGCTCGAGATGCCCCAGATTGATTTTGAGGTAAATGCATATTAGGTACAGTGGAATCTTTTCCTTGGACTGCATCTGCTTGTTGGTTCATTACCGTGAGTGACACACAAGCATGGCAGCAAAGAGCATTGGGCTCACTGGTACAGACTTCATCTCTGCCAAGACTGCTGTAGGCTCTGATGCGGGAAA